>ML777197.1:2163455-2176429 GCA_009831015.1 Picea engelmannii
TGTTTCAGGTCATTCAAATCTTCAATTTAGCAGCCTGACATTTAGCAGCCTGACAATATGAACTTAAAGAACAAATCCACCTACAGGAGTAGATTTTAACTCTGAAATCATATTTCGAGGTAGGATTGTCTGTGTAAAGATGACCTTTAAAGATACCGAACTATTTATAGTCATCGGTTTACTTCTGTAATTGAAGTTCTAGCAGACTTACGTTTGAATAATCGAATTTGGAAGAGGCATGTACACATAATACTTATAGATTTAAATATATATATATATATATATATATGTACAGAAGGTATACGAATACCAGTGCAGTTAGTACTGTGTATAGACCATTTCAATAGATGAAGTAGAAAGACCCACGCAAAAACCTGACGTCATTGTATTCAATAAATGACTGTGGCCCCAGTATTTCAGGGTTTCATGATTCGAGACTTCGTGACTCCAGTTGCAACGTTCTAAGCCTTTCGATTTCCTAGGTCCCGAAATGCCGAAAAGGGCTTAACAGGTTTTTTCCATTTCACATTTCAGGGTTCTGCAATTTTCGGCTACAATATTTCTGGGCCCTTCGAACTCCTGGGACCCGAAATGCCGAAAAGGGGCTTAACGGTTTTTGGCCTTTTCACTTGAAATCAACAATCCTGATTTTTCAAGATTTCGCGAACCGGAAGTTTGCGATACATCGACTCCAAAATCCCTTGTTGCCCCAAACGCTGAACTCCAAAATGATGAAATTCAAGCGCGAGATCAAGGACTCTTATTGCTTCTCATCCAACGGTCGCTACTCCTCTTGAGTTTATGAACGCTAAAAGACGATCAGTCTTAACCTTACCATAGATCTATGAGATCCAATGGTCCGCGGTATTTCGGTACTTCCCCACGAAGAAATCTCATCGTTCATTCACTCCGCTCAAGGATCTCTGGCCAAAATGACTTAACGTTCTCCACCTGAACTTGACCTCTGCGAGACGATTTCGATCTCTGCCTCCCTCTGAATACTTTGAAGGTGTTATCCCTTCTTAGCTTCATCTCTCTGAAAATCAAAGGTTCCTTCGACCTGAGTTTAGACATTGCCTTTATACATAAGTATGTTGGAGTAGTTTGAGAGTCAAGGGAAGTGATAGAATTATGAAAAGAATGTACCCTCATAAGATTTTATGTTCAAAGTAAACTAGACTAGCGTAGAAATGACATTATGGACAGAAATTAATCTTACCTTCTCTTAAATTCTAAGCTCAAACGAAATTGAATTATGTCATAGAATTTTTTTTTTATGGTGAATTTGAGGTACATTACACGACTCTCATGGGTAAAAGAGATTTTATTTTCCATTGTGGGCATTTTTTGCATGCAGGTTTTTTAGCAACAAGGGAGTTGAGAGCATTGGAGCTTGAAGGAAGTCATAGTAAGTGTTGTGGATAGTTGGTTGGAGCTCTTGTTTCATGAAGAAGAAAACTTCTAGGCCTAAAGAGAAGGAGATTTATGTGTGAGTGATTTTTCCTTGAACAATGGGATGTTTTGTTAATTTTCTTGGAGTATCTAGCATCTATGGAGTCCCCAACATTAGAGATTCATATCCAACCTTGTGTTGGAGCCCTTAAGGGAAGAGGGAAGGCTTGGGGGGTTGTATGCAGTGAAGCGGGGTCCCAATTCCTTGTGTTGCATAGGTTGAGGGGAAGAGAGCTAGAGGATTGGGTTAGTTGTTATAAAATAGGTTGGTCCTGGGACTGAATTGGGTTGTGAGAGAGACCCTCTTTTGCAGAATCATATCCCCAACATGGGTGTGATTTTCTGTTGAGATTTGGAGTAGAAAATCTACAATTGGGAAGAACGTACATTCCCTACAGTCAATTGATCCTTTGTTGTTAAAATATAAGTGATTTTATATCTTTTTTTATCAATTTTATTTATGGTTTTTTATTGTTGTGCACGAACTCTGAGTTTATAGAAATTTATATGTTGATTTGTGAATGAAAAATTAGTTGCATTCATGTTCTTAATTATTTCTATTGGAAGCATGAATTTTTAATTTGTTTTTAAACTGCATTTAATTCATGCTATCAATTTTCCTTTTTATGTGTTATGTAGTGGGAACACTAAAGAATTTTACAAGAATATCCTATGAATTTGACTCTTTTCCTTAATAGGAAAAGAGATTGACAACAACCCCCCAACTACCCTCATATATGAGGGTAGGGAGAAATATTAGGGAAAACATGTGGAGGTGGGGGGAGATATTAGGGAAAACGTAATATGTGGTTAAAGAAAACATAATATCTCCCTCTATCTCCATCCTCATATTATGTATTATGAGGGTGGTGGGAGATATTAAGGAAAAGAAAAACATAACATGTTTTCCATAATATCTCCTCCAACCCCCATCCTCATATGTTTTAGCTAATATCTCCCTCCACCCTCCCCCTCATATTATGTTTTCCCTAATATCTCCCCTCATCCCCATATGTTTTCTCCAATATTTCTCTCACCCTCATATTATTATTTTTTTAATATCTCCCTCCACCTCCACCTCCATCCTCATATAATATGAGGGTGGGGGTAGATATTAAGGAAAACACAATCATCCTCATATATGAAGGTGGGGTGGGGGTGACCATGAAGATGGATATTATAGAAGATAGATGTGGGTGGGGATGGAGGGGCATGGAGATGGGGTGGATATCTCCACCCACATCTATTTTCCCCAATATCTTCCCCCACCCTCAACATCATGGTTTGGGATGGGGGTGGGGGGACATATTAGGGAAAACATTATCACCCTCATATATGAGGGTGAGGGTGCAGTTTAATATTGGGGAAAATAGATGGGGATGGGGATATGAGGAGATGGATATGGCGTGGGGTTTTCTCTAATATATCCCCCTATCTCCACCCCCATCTATTTTCCCCTATATGTTACTCTCACCTAACCCTCATATATGAGGGTATGAGGGGGATTATATTTTCCCTAATATAATTCCATCCTCATTTATAAGGATGAGGGAAAATATTAGGGAAAACATATAAATCTGAAGGGAGATATTAAGGAAACAATTTATCCTCTGTGGCTTTGGCTGGAGGGGGGAGTTTGGCTCCCTCCTACATTCATCTCCTCGTGGGCCAACGCAATGGCCACCGCCCCAACCCCTCTACTCCACTAGATATTTCACAAACCACCAATGGATGATCCACCCTGGGCAAGGAAACACAACCCACTCCCTCCTGCTCAACCGATCATCAAACCTCGCCTCATACCCAAGCCACCATTCCCATCGTCACCTCTGGATTCCTGCCAAAATCCTATGAA
Organism: Picea engelmannii; assembly: GCA_009831015.1. Lineage (NCBI taxonomy): Eukaryota > Viridiplantae > Streptophyta > Pinopsida > Pinales > Pinaceae > Picea > Picea engelmannii. The sequence continues at coordinate 2,166,763 of ML777197.1, forward strand.
AACCTTACTTATGAAGTGAAAACTGACCGCATAGCACCCTTCATCCAACATATATAGTATCATGCTTTCATAGGAAAGTTTATGGGCATTTGGTGAATGGAGAAGGCCCTAAACTGGTGGACAAAAACAACCTGGAAGCTGAAATGACAAATCAACCTCAAAGTAGGATCCAAAGGGTTCTTCACATCCATCTTCTTCAGCCTTGAGGAGTGTGACAAAGTATTCAAAAACATCCCATACTTATTCAACTCTACAAGACTACACTTTAGACCTTGGATCGATTGTTTCATCCCTAAAAAAGAATATTTCACGGCAACCCCTATTTGGATAAGGCTATATTTTCTACCACATGGATTCTAGGATGAGGAAATTTGTAAGGAATTGGAAACACCATAGGATAATTTTTTAAATATTCATAAGACACCAAAACAGAATGCTACACCTCGTATGCACAAATATGTGTCTATATGGATTTCACCAAATCCCTCCCTGAATCTATTACCTTGTTATACCTAAATATTGATTGGATCCAATTGCTTGACTACAAACATATTCCCTTTTGTTTCCTTCGTTTCCATGCCCATGGTCATATCTTCTGTGAATGCCCTCTAAACCCTAACTCCCCTATGTCTAATCCCCCCCCTACCCAATATTTCGAAGGTTTCAAGCATGTCTCCTTTTGGAAAAAACCAATACGACATCCCAAACAACCTCCACCCATGAATAAATTTTCCGCTAAAAACTCCTTCACCTCCCTACCACCCGATGATGAAGGAATCCTGATCCAAATCGACAATGACCAACTTCAAAGTGGAAATCCAAATGTATAACTCTCAAAGGAGGATCAATCCAAGTGCATGAAAATGATGGATACAACACACAATAACCACCTAGCAGGTGACATTGAAATGCAAGAGGAACTGTCAGAACAGTTAGACTGAGGACATGGATCTAGGAGATCTGAACCTCCACTCCATTGTTGCAGCCTACAAACAACAATATCCATACTCCATTCCGGAAAAGCAAGTTCAAATCCTCAAATATGCGTTGGTTTGAAATTCCTTCCTCAATAATACGAAGGAAAAAGGTATGAACTCAAACCCCTCGCTTAGTATCAAACCCTCCCCTTCTTCTACTTCCAGAAACACCAAAGAGGAAAAAAAGAGAGGAAGGAGACCCAATAAGAAACTCATCAAATATTTGGGAGAATTGTTGGTAAACTCAGGCTGAATTTCCCTTATGAAATATATGTTTCAACCCAAGCCCACACCTTCCTCATGAAAGTTATTCCTGGAATATAAGAGGCCTAAACGGGAAGACCAAACATGTGCTTCACAAGTAGTGCATATTTTCCAAAAAACCCATTGTTGACATGATCCAAGAAACCAAATTCCTATACAACCTCCTTCAAACTCTCACTTATCGAATTTGGCCCAGCTCCCTCGTTATCTCTCTAGATTCCCAAGGATCCATGGGAGAACCGACCCTCCTGTGGAACCCCTTTGAAATCCACCTCTCTGATTTCTTCTCCACTAAGCACTCACTCTCATCTCGCTTCCAGATCATAGATTCTTCAGTCTCAGGAACCGTTACCAATATCTATGGCCCCAAATTCCTTCCTGAAAAAATTATCTTTCTTTCCTCTCTTAAGCTCCTCCCTCCTTTTATCTCTACTGACCATTGGCTTATTGGGGGAGACTTCAACTCCATCACCTCCCTCCTGGAAAAATGGGGAAGCATCATATGGCTCGAGCAATATTCACAAGTCTTCTTGGATACCATAAGCTCCCTCAACCTCATTGACCTTGAAACCCCCAATGGATCATTCACTTGGAACAATCGATGATGCAGACCACAAAAAATTGCCTCTCGTCTTGACCTCTTTCTAGTCTCTGAGTCCCTTCAGCTTAATTATTTCCACCCTTCCTCAACCATTCTCCCTCAGAGAGGCTCGTACCATTGGTTGATTCATCTTAACCTTTACATTCATGGGAGTCCCAAAAATCGACCATTTGATTTTGAAAGATTATTTTTAAAGCATCCTAATTTCCAAGAGCACATCTATGAATGGTGGACTACTTACTCCACCTCCTCTCGTTCTGTAATGCAAAAATTTCAGAAAAATCTCAAATACATAAAGCAACAACTCAAGCTTTGGAACAAGGAAGAGTTTGTAAATATCTTTCAAGCTAAAAAACAAATCACCAAGAAAATGGAACATATCCAATAAACAATGATTCAAAATGGAAGAACAGATCAACTAGTCCAAGATGAAGAAAACCTCGAAACTCAACTCCACGAAAGAAACTCCTAGGAAGAAATACTTTGGACGAAAAAATATTGAGTTCGATGGCTAAAGGAAGGGGAAAAGAACACCAAGTTTTTCCACAGATCCATGATCTAATGCTGCCACCGTGACTAAATCAACGGATTAAAATATTCCAGTGGAAACTACCTCAATGAGCATAAGGATATAGAAATGGAACTCACCTCCTACTTCCACAACCTCCTTTCAAAGTTGCAACATGATCACTGAACTTCCATACAAAAAATATATCAACATGTTCCTAATTTGGTCTCCCCTGAGCAGAATGACGCTCTCACGTGTCCCACTTCTCTCAAGGAAGTCGAACAAGTGGTTTTCAACATGCCCAAAAATAAATCTCTTGGTCCTGGTGGCTTCACCGCAAACTTATTTCAAGAATGTTGGTCTATTATCAAATGGGACATCTGAGGAGTGGTGGAAGACTCCCATTCTCACACCAATGTCCTTCCTGCCCTCAATGCCACCTTCCTTTCCCTCATTCCCAAAGACGAGAACACTAAAAATCCTAAGAAATTTTTCCCCATGTCCCTTTTCAATGTAATCTATAAAATTATAACCAAGATTATTACTAACCATCTTAAACCCCTGCTCCCCACCCTCATTTCCTCGAAACAAACTGGCTATGTGGAAGGAAGGAAAATACTAGATGTCATTATCATGGCACATGAAAGTTTTCACTCCCTCAAGTTTACCAAGTCACCTGGCATGATCATAAAGTTATATCTATCCAAAGCCTTTGGAAAACTAAGATGGAAATATATCCAACACACCCTGCAATCCTTTGGTTTCTCCGGTTTCTGGATCAAATGGGTGCTATCCCTTCTCTCCACTTCTTATTTCTCCATCCTTGTCAATGACTCTCCTTCCAACCCTTTCTTCCCTTCACGAGGCGTCAGGAAAGGGGATCCCCTCTCCCCCATTCCTCTTTATCCTCATGGCATAAGGACTAGGATGAGGTATCAAGGAAACAATGGCAATGGAGCAGATTTCCAGCCTTTGTTTCCATGATGAGGACCATTCCACTACGCATCAACAGTTCGTGGATGAAATGTTTCTAATGGCTCAACCTACTTTCAAAGAGGCCAAATCCATCAAGCGGATCCTTGCAAACTTATCTGAAGCCTCAATTATTTCAATCAATATCCTCAAGGCTCAGATTTTTTTCTTTAATACTCCTCTTGTTGTTTAGGTTAATATCTCCAACATCCTTGGCTTCCAATGGATCTCCCTTCCAACCAAGTATTTGGGCGTGCCTCTCACTGAATTCAATAATCAGTGCCCCACCTGTGAAGATATTCTTTCTAGAATGCAAAACAATATTGAGAACTAGGCTTTCAGAACTCTCATTACATCAGGCTGATTGGTCCTCCTCAAATAATTCCTTCAATCCATGCCTCTTTACCTTTTTTATTCTTTGGCTGCCCCTAAATCCATCTTAAAGGAAATCAGAAACCTCCAAAGCTCATTTATGTGGGGAGGAGCTCATAAGGAAAATAAGTGGGGTTTAATCTCTTGGGACAAGCTCTGACACCTGAAGCTGAAAGGGGGGATAGACCTGAAGGATCCTGAATCTCTCAACGTGGTTTTGAGTGCTAAAACTTGGTGGCAATGGATAAATGAAGGGAATACTCCATGGGCTCATCTTTGGAAGAAAAAAAAAAATCCCACATATAGAGAGACAAGGCCTCATCAGGCTCATAGGAGACATACCACGCTCACACATATGGAACGCAACATGGGCCAACAAGCACCTAGTTCATTCCCATTGTTTCTGGAAAATTAGAAATGGTAGATCGACCCTCTTTTGGGAGGATTTCTGGAAACACCTTCCACCCTCTCTCAGAATGATCTATTCCACCAAATCAGGGACCTCATGATAGCCCAAGACCGAATCTGGACCCATCAATATTGGCTCCCTCCCAAACCTGGGGACATATGGAGAATGTGGATGCCCAAAGAAGAATGGATCCCCCATCAACCCATTCCTAATTGGGATCCCTTTTGGAAAGAACTCTCTCATAGGAAAATCAAAATTCAACAAGGCCACGATAAATTAAGGTGGGGCCATCAACCAACAGGGAGATTTTCACTCCAAGAGGCCCACAGATATGCCACAATTGTAAATTCTAACCTTGTACAATATCTACTATAAACAAATATTCAAAAAAGAACATAAAAGATACAATGGCAAATACAAACATTACACAGAGATTTTTCCACTGGAAACCCAAACCGGGAAAACCAACATATTCTATATTCATTCATTGTGTTACAATGTTTACAATACAAAATACATATAGGAGCCAACAACATCCAAAACCCTAACCCAATGACCTGGGTTAGTCCAAAGCCCTAATTCCTTAACTGGAAATAGAAAACCATTGGCAAAGAAACCTTGTGCCGAAAAACCACCTAAATATAATGCGGTCCCAAAAATGTGGTCCCGAAAAATGCGATCCCGATCTAGAAAAAAAAATATTCAGGGGCGTTGCCCCCGAACCCTTGCGCTGGCAGCTCCGCCTCCATGCACCGCCCGAGGGGGGGCTTAGCGCCCCCCCTATGCGCCTGGTGCATACGCTCCGACACTACTACACATGCAAAGAATATAACACATTCCCAACATTCTCCCACTTGTTGTTTTCTTTGGATACATGGGGTTACAAGGTTACATAGTCAACAATCTAGGGCAACAATGCCCATGGATCCTCTACACCAAGAGAAATTCTCAGTGCTCACAGATTTTTTTAATGAGTCTGCAAAATTCTTCAAAGTTTCCACCTTCATCAGTGATACTTTCTTTTCTTCAATCATGTCTCTCACAAAGTGATATTGAACATCAATGTGCTTTGTCTTTGAATGATAAGTAGGGTTCCTCGCCAGGAAAATTACACTGTGGCTGTCAAAATCTATCCTTACAGATTGTTGTACCAACCCAATACTTGAACATAATCATTGTAACCATACTGCTTCCTTACTTGCATGAGTGGTTTCCATGTATTCAACTTCTGTAGTTGAAAGTGCCACTATAGCCTGTCTTTTGCTCATCCAACTTATTACTCCTAGAAACCGGTTAAACACATACCCACTTGTAGTTCTCCTACGATCCAAATCTCCAACCCAGTCTGCATCCACAAAGCCATGTATATCCACTACTTTGTCCAATCTCGATCTTCCTTTGTAGCACAATCCATAGCTAGTAGTGCCACACAATTACCTGAAAACCCTTTTTACTGTTGTCTAATGCTCCTTCCCTGGTTTTGACATATACCTGCTCAAAAATCCCAATGCATGTGCAATTTCTGGTCTAGTACAGACCATTTCATACATCAAACTGCCAACTTCACTCGCATATGGAACATGATACATGTCCTCCTCTTCTTCATGTGTCTTGGGACACTGATCCGCAGATAACTTTACACCAACAGGAATAGGAACCTTGATCGGTTTACATTCCTGCATATTAAACCTCTTCAATATTGTTTAGACATATTTTCTCTGATTTAACCAGAGTTTCCTCCTTTTCCGATCTCTTTTAATTTCCATGCCCAAAATGAAATTTGAAGCACCGAGATCCTTCATGTCAAATTTAGAGAACAACTGATTTTTCACATCCTGGATAATCTCCTTGTTGTTTCCTATCAACAACATGTCATCCACATATAATACCAAATAAATCAAATGATCACCAATTAATTTAAAATACACACAATGATCTTATTTTCTTATTGTGAATCCAAGTCCCATCATATAAGTATCAAATGTTTTATACCACATTCTTGGTGATTGTTTTAAACCATACAAGGACTTTTTCATCTTGCATACCAGCTCCTTCTTTCCCTTCACAGCATAACCTTCTGGTTGCTTCATAAATATTTCTTCTTCCAAATCCCCATGAAGGAATGTTGTCTTCACATCCATTTGTTCTATTTCAAAATCAAATGCAACAGCAATGGATAACATAAATCTTATGGAGGTTAACTTGGAAACAGAAGAAAAAATCTCACCAAAATCAATTCCCTCAACCTTGGAATAACCCTTTGCTACTAACCGAGCTTTGTATTTCTCCACCTTTCCTTATGCATTCAACTTCTTTTTAAATACCCATTTGCTGCCAATGGGCTTTCTTCCAGTTGGAAACTCCACTAGATCCCAAGCCTCATTCTTATCCAAAGATGCCATTTCTTCTTCCATGGCCCTTTTCCAGAGATTTCCATCCTCTGAATCCACTGCCTCCCTGACAGTTATAGGATCATCATCAGTAATAGACAAAGAAAAATTTGAATGGAAATCATATGAACTATACCTTTCTGGTAGCCTTATTTCTCGATCTGATCTCCTCAATACTGGAGTATGAGGATCTTCTTCTTCTGATTCATGTTCTTCTGTAGAGTCTGATTCATCATCATTTAAATAAAACTTTCGTTTGTCTGGTTCTTCCTTACTTGGCAGGACTTCATGTTTAACAACATCCTTCATTTCTCTAAATAACACATCTCGGCTATACACTACCTTCTTAGTTTCTGGGTTCCAAAGCTTATAACCTTTGAGACCATCTTTATATCCAATAAAGATACATTTTTCAGCCTTCTTATTCAGCTTACTCCTGTTTTCCTTTGGAACATGAACATATACATCGCAGGAAAATGTCTTAAGATGTGTGAGAGAAGGTTCCTTACCAGTCCATACCTCTTGTGGAGTCTTGTCATCCAACGTTGATGAGGGTGATCTGTTGACCATATAACATGCAGTACCCACTGCCTCTGCCCAGAATTCTTTCCCTAACCCGGCACCACTAAGCATGCACCTTGATTTTTCCATCAACTTCATGTTCATCCTTTCTGCAACTCCATTCTCCTGAGGTGTATATGGAGTAGTCTTATTCCTTTCTATACCGCACTTCTTACAGAATTCTTCAAATTCATTCCCGCAGAACTCTCTGTCGTTATTTTTCCTTAGCACCTTAATTCTTTTCTTTGTTTGATACTCAACAAGAGCCTTAAACTCTTTAAACCTGTCAAAAACTTCAGATTTCTTCCCAAGGAAATATATCCAAGTTTTCCTCGAGAAGTCATCTATGAATGAGACATAGTACACAGATTTTCCCAATGATGGGACCGACACGGGTCAAAAAACATCACTGTGAACTAGCTGTAAAATTCCTTCTGTCCTCGTTGCACCAGAGGGGAATCTTACCCGATTCTACTTCCCATATAGACAATGTTCACATAAATCAAAATCCAGAGAGCAGTTAGACATACCTTCAACCAAACCTTTACCATGTAGTAGTCAAAGACCCTTCTCTCCGATATGCCCCAGTCTTTGATGCCACAACATAACCTTTTCTCCATATACTATAGGAGTTCTTTCTTCTTCAACTCCAATATCAGGAACAATGGAGTTATTACACCCATCACTAATAGTGCTTCCAATCATCTTATACAGAGTTCCAAACCAAACTCCCTTCATCAACACCATTGCTCCTTGAACCATCCTGCAAGTTCCCTTTTCAAATATTGTTTTTACCCATGCATCTTCCATTTTGCTTACATAAATCAAATTTCTGGCCATACCTGGGATGTGCAAAACACCGGGCAGTGTTCTAATCCTTCGATATATGAGTCTCAATTTGACCCTTCCTCTTCCTATGATTTTGGTTGTCGAATCATTACCTAAAAAAACATTACCTCCATCATACCTTTCATATTCGCAGAACCACTTCCTGTGGGGAGTCATATGAAAGGATGCACTAGAGTCAATAAACCATGCCTCATGATATGCATGTGTGCTTGAAGAGGCCAAGTAAACATCCCCTCCTTCTTCCTTGGAGGTCTTTTCTTCTATAAAAGAAGATTCTTCAGATCCCTTCTTTTTCTCAACTTTGGATCTACACTGCTTCTTATAGTGCCCTTATTTTCCACATCTCCAACATACCCTTACAAACTTTCCAGGAGATTTAGATATACCCTTAGACTTAGATCTCCCACTTAAGAAAAAAGATCTATTTATTTCCTGGGAACATCCTCTTGCAAATAATGTGTCTGTGCTATGTCCTTCCATATTCTTCCATCTCATCTCCTCCGACAACAAGGATAAGACCACTTCTTCAAACTTCAAGGAAGTTGTATTACTACCTATGGCCACAACCAGACTATCCCACGAGTCTGGTAAAGAACACAACAAACTGATACATTTATATTCATCTGAAATTTTAATCTCAACATATACTAACTGACTTACCACAGTATTGAAGGCGTTCAAATGCTCTGCCACCGAGACTCCATCTCTCTTCCTCGGGTTATACAGCTTCTTTCTCAGGAATAGTTTATTTACCAGGGACTTAGACTGATACAACTTCCCCAACTTTTCCCATAAATTCTTGGTTGTAGCTTCCTCTGACACATTCAGTAATATTGAATCAAAGAGACACAGTCGAAATGTGCTCTTTGCCTTCCAATCCAAATTTTTCTAGTGATCCGGATTATTTTCGGCACGAAATGAGAGCGGAGAGATAATAAAGAAATGCACAGACATATTGCAGATATTCAATAATATAATAGAAATGTATCAGAGATGCAACCATAAACATAGATATACAGTAATACACGATTTCTATTAATCAGAGAAATGTACAGAGACTGTAAAAATACAGAGTGAAAGACTCGCTAGAATGGTGGCAGCTTATCTTTGAGAAGAGATGTGACGGCTACTCGCATTCGGCAGAAAATGATTACAATGAGTCTCTGAAGGCCCTTTTACAATAAAAGGGAATGCCAAAAGTCCTAGACATCCAAAAAACCTAACCCTATGAGATGAAGCGCCAAAAGTCATGTGGGCCCCGTTTGGGTAAGTGAGTACATCAACTTCCCGGGGTCGTAACTTTTTCATACGATCTCTGTTTTAGGTGTGTGATAGCTCGTTGGAAAGGTACTATCGAGGAGATTCATTTTGGGGGATCAATGATGCCTTTGGCTATCATTGAGAACCTTGATCTCGAAAAACCTTCATTTGGACCCTCAAAATGGCCCTGGAAGTTAAAACCTGCTAAAAATAGTAAATTGCCAAAATGGCCAGAAAACTATTTTGAGCCATTTGGAAAAGGTGGGTGGCCACCGATATCCACCTGGATCAATCCTGCCTCCTTAGGAAGTAATGGTATCCATTACGTTGAGTACCTATGGGAGAGGGAAAAGCATTTGTTGAATCTGCATCTTGGTGAGTTGCTTGTCTTGCTAGAGAAGTCACGCTGCTTAGTTTGTGGAAATCTGTCACGAACCTGTGGCTGGAAGGTTTGGACCTTTTTAACCAGTCTGGCTATTTTAGATGACTGTGTGCAGAAGGAAT
>ML777197.1:2176529-2202264 GCA_009831015.1 Picea engelmannii
ATACAATTGAAAATACAAACATTACATAGAGATTTTTCCCCTGGAAACCCAAACCGAGAAAACCAACATATTCTATATTCATTCATTGTGTTACAATGCTTACAATACAAAATACATATAGGAGCCATCAACATCCAAAACCCTAACCCAATGACCTGGATTAGTCCAAAACCCTAATTCCTTAACCGGAAATAGAAAACCATCGGCAAAGAAACCATGTGTCGAAAAACCACCTAAATATAATGCGGTCCCGATCAAAATTTGGTCGCAAAAACTTTGGCCCAAATTCTCTATCTTTCTCTGGCTCCTAAGCAAACGTAAACTCCTCACCTACGAAAACCTCCTTAAACATGGCTTAATTGGACCAACTTACTGCTTCCTTTGCATGAATAATAGAGAAACAAGCGAAGACCTCCTTAACTCTTGTCCCTTCCCTGCAAAAATCTGGGACTTGGATGCACTCCTCTTCTGCACCTCTGACATAAATAGAGAAATCCTCGTGGGCACTCTAACTCTTTGGAGATCCATCTCCTTCACCAATCCTATTGTGAACAGAGCCTGGGTACTTCTCCCATGCTTCCTTCTCTGGGAAGTCTGGAAAGAATGAAATCGTTGCATTTTCAAAAACACTTCTCAGGACCCGGCTGCGATTTGGACTAGAATCAAACTCAATATCAAGGAAACCATTCACACCGAGTCCTAGTCCCCCCAATATTGGCAATGTAATCCCAAAGATTTCAAAATCCTTCAAGAGCTACACCTCCCTCTCCCTAGCCCCCCTCCGACCTCCACTTTCACCCTACCCTCTGCTTCTTTTCCCACAATTTGGTCCCCACCCCCTTCAGGCTTCCTTAAAGTCAATTTCGATGGAGCTTCTAAGGGGAACCCTGGTTCAACCAACTATGGTAGGGTCTTTCACAATAGTCAAGCACATATAATTAGAATCTATGCCTCCTTCATAGGGATTGAAAGCAACAACTCAGTGGAAATTCAAGGAATGGAAGAGGGCCTTCGCATAGCTTGCAGGGAAGGATATCAACAACTCATCGTGGAAGGGGACTCTCAGCTAATCATCATAATGCTTAAGAAAATGCAAACTGGAACCCCTCTCAGCTGCATTACCACTAGCTGGAGACTTGAAACAACCTTGGAGGGAGTATTTCACCTTCTCTCCCAATTCAATGCCATCATCCCCTCTCACGTAAAGAGGTCAGCCAATAAGCTAGCTGAAAAAATCGCAAATGAAGGCATCAAGAGACCTGAAAACCCCATTGATCTAAATTGGGAACATGTCCTTGATTCCCATATTCACACAGACTGTTATGCCCTTTCTTAGGCCAACCATTCCCCCCCATATGCGGTGTTAGGGATGCATTCAAAGCATCGGTGGGCCCCCGAATCTCTCCTCCACCTCGCCTCTAGCGCTACGGATAGTTGTCAGCTGCCTCTATCACCCACTTCACCTCCTAATGTAGCATAAGCCATCTTTCCCCTCTCTCTTCTTGGTACTCAAGTGATTGTGTCCTGGCATTCACCTCATGCTTCTGTGCTTACCTCAACTGTTTGATCCTCCTGTTCTTCGCATGTGGTATGGGGAGGTGGCAGAGCGGCTCTGTTTAATGATGGATACAACCCATATCCTCGTCAATTACGGGTGCACCCCCCAATCATGGCTCAAGGCGTCAGATTCCTATTAGTTATGTCTCCATCTGGATGCATTGCTACTTCTCTCTCGATATTTGTTTTTGTTGTCCTCAGCTTCTTTCCATGGCTTCTCGGCTACACCCTGCGACGGGCATTTCCTCCACCTCCTTGCTCCTGCTTCTCGCACTCTGGTTTCTCAGTTCATTTGACATGGCTAGAGTAATTTCCTCCCGCCGAGGCCATGGTGGCACCTCGCGCAGACCCAGAACCCGGTCGGGATTTCACCTAATGGACGTGATCGAAAAATCAACTGACTCTTATTGTTCTGTCACCCCTCCAGAAATTCAAACAGAAATGGACCTGGTCGAGGCAAATGTTTGTGTCCTGAGGAGTTTCATCCCCAATGACGAGGTGATTGAGACCACCAGCTCATGGGTTCCTGATACTGGAACCTTCTGAGGGCGGTCATTGTAGTACTTGAAAACTATGGACATTTACTGACACTTGAAAACGCTTATGGACAAAGTTCTATTGGAGCACCATGAAGCCTGCCAAGAAGTTCTCCTATAGCTCGACGACGTTCAACTCCAAGTCAAGCAGGTCGACCATAAGTTGAACCTGATTGCATACAATATGGTTGGCATGGACTTGTCCAATTTGGACTCTACTCAACCCTAAGTTCCAACGACAGAAAGCAGAACCATTAGCTAAGTTTTTATGTTGTTCCATCTGTGTTTTTTGTTAAATTACCTAAGAGGTTTGTGTTTACCACCTCAATATAGTAAACTAAATAAGAAAAGTAAAATAGACAATGAAACTAGAAGCTATCTTTGTTTTAGTTTATCAATTATAGGCATCATACATATCAAGCAAATCCAGAATGACAATGTTATGTTTTGTTGTTAGTTTGATTTCCCGTGAACCAACAACAATTTTTTTTATATAACATCTTCTCATCAATAATACAAAAACTCAGGATTATGAAAAAAAAAGAAAAATATTAATGAAAACATAAAACACAATAATTAACTTATAAAAATCAAGACATGCAAAATCATATAAACAAATTTATTTCACAACTTCCACCTAGTTTTAATTATTATTAGTTACATTAACATGCTTATCCACATTCCACTATATTTTAGTTTAAAAAATATTAATACAAAAAATTTGTTCAAAAAATTGGATCACCAATACTATTTTTTTTAAAAGTCACCCAAATCTAACACGATACCAAAAACTTACATTCAGTCACAATTACTTATTCAGGTACGGAATTAAACCTACCACCAAACTAAAACCCAATAAACTACTTCAGCCACGCGACCACAACCCATTCTGACCCAATCTAAAATTAGGCAATAAAGTGGTTAGTTATTTTTTAATAAGTGGTTCGTTATTTTTTATCCACCAAAAGTAGCGGATGAAATAACTGACACTTCCCTCGATGAACCTACAAATACAAACTTCAAAGCGCCCAAACGGGAACGGCCATACACAGGATACTATAACTAAAGGAGACAGCGCTAGTTAAAGCTCGTGTAAGTCGCGATACATTTATAGTCCGACTTTCAGCAGTTGTTAAAGCTCGTGTAAGTCGCGATACATTTATAGTCCCCGACTTTTATGCTCATGTTCCTTGAATCCATAAAGAAACAGTTCTGATAAATCTATGTAACAGGGTTGTTGTCATCGTCTTCTTCTTTGTCTGATTACGATATATTTGTTCGCACGCTTTAACGCTGCAGAGGCTGGATTATGGCTGCCATTAGAACTCAGAGTCCTAGTCCTGTTTAAACAGAGCGATTTTGATAAGTTGAATTGATCATTTTTCTTCATGTTATTATATGTTGGGCAGGATTTCGCTCCCTCATCTGAGACTTTCCTGTAATACTGGAGGCAAAAGCATAATAACCAGATTTGTAATGGCAGAATCCAATGATACTGATCCAGTCTTTGATGTTCCTGCGAAGCGAATTAAACTAGAAGAAAAAGTTGAAAGCGAGAACGATTCTGCTGAGAAGCGTATTAAACTAGAATAAAAAGTTGAAAGCCATAACGATTCTGCTGAGAAGAGTATTAAACTAGAAGAAAAAGTTGAAAGCGAGAACGATTCTGCTGCAAAAACATTAGAAGAAGAACGGCCTCTGTCCTGCCCTAAGGCCAGAGGGGGAGGAGAGCTACAGGGAGGGTGTATTTTGCCTGTTATAAAGGGATGGTTTTCCCAAGTTCAAGTCAAGTCGAATGGTTCTTTTCTATACCTATAAAGCCTTTCTTTTTATTATTATTGTTATTTTTTCTGTTAGAACTCTCCTTTGACTATTTTTCTGTTTATATAAACTGTGATGTGGAGGGTTGAAGTGGGTCTTCAATTCTTTCAATAGACTGATGAGCATGCCAGAGGGGATTGTCTGGTTGGTGAAATTGGAATGTTGGTAATGACCGTAGCCAGGGTTGTGACATGTTTACCCATTGTGGGTTTGCATGGCCTTTCCAGTCAGATGCCACAATTGTGACATGGTTTCCCACCTATTTGGATGCTTGGCAGGTGTAAAAAGCATCCTGCATTATTTCCATGATCATATGAAATCTGTTCATAGGTGTTTTGTTGGGTTTTGCTATACATGAAACACTAGCTTTGTTAGATTTGTATTAGTATAAAATGGGTTTATGTGGGTTTTATTGGAATTGTTTGTGTATTAAATCAGTTAGGGTTGTGTGTTTTGTTTATTTTAATTTTTATCTATATTAACTAGCACAACTACAATTAAGTAAAATTGGTTGATAGATATCAACTAGCACAACCACATTTAAATAAAAGTGGTTATGTCTCATTGTCATTAGTTTTAAAAGTTGGAATTGGCGTATCAACCACTTTTACTTAAATGTAGTTGTGCTAGTGACGTGTGACTATGGTTGACTATGTTTAGTTGTAGTTGACTATGGTTGACTATGTTTAATTGTGGTTGACTATGGTTCAGTATGGTCAAGTTGAGACTTTATTATGGTCAACATATGGTAGACTATGGGTGACCATGATAGACTATTGTTGACGATGACATTAGAATATTGTTGACCATGGTTGTCCATGTTTAATTATCATTGACCATGACAGACTATCATTGACCATGTTGAATTATGGTTGACTATGGGTGACCATGTTAGAATATTGTGACCATGGTTTTCCATGTTTAATTATAGTTGACCATGGTTGTCCATGTTTAATTATAGTTGACCATGTTAGGGTTGTGTACTTTGCTAATTTGGATCTTCCTACATCAATTATGTTTCTTGATTTTCTTTTATGTTGCATGAATGTATATGTTTATGACTAGAGAATTTGTGTCACATCTGTTCAAATATGTTTCTTTCTTTATTTTCGTTTATGTTAAATGGATGTTTGTTTTTATGACTAGAAAATTTGTGCCACATCTATTCAAATATGTTTCTTGATTTTCATTTTTATTAAATGGATCTCTATGTTTATGACTAGAAAATTTGTCATTTATAATTCACATATGAATATTATAATTAAATTGAAAATGATTTTAGGATATTTTTGACTAACAATATATTGACTGGCTTCTGGCTTCTCTTGATAGGGACGGACTCTAATATACTATATTTCAACAATCCTATGTGGCCGGGTAGTCTCCTTTCTTACTCTACTTCCAATTTCTTTGTTCTTTTTAATATGTTTTATAATTCTATTGTAAATAATATTGGTATAGGGAGAATTTATGTGTTAGCATGGGATATTTTGAGGACTTGTGTGGCAAGATCTATTTCTTGGTTTTTAGTCTCATCAATTTGTGTTTTTTTTATTGAATTTAATGTTAATTTTGAAGCTTGGAGTCATGTTCTTAGCTTTAAAAGTTTTAGAAAGTTCCCACAATATATGAAAAAACAAAAAGATGAATAACAAAGGTTTTGTGTTTACGAATGCTCATGTAAAGAAGATATCTCCAAAATGGTTCTCAAATAATAAATAATATTCCATTGAATGATGAATAGAAGTGCTAAAACCCTATCCCATGTCTTAAGTTACCTTAATAACAAATATAAAGAGTAATAAAAAATAAAGAGATGAAGAACAAAGGGTTGGGGGGCACATGCATCCCCAAGTTAACCCATGTCTTAAGTTACCTTAATAACAAATATAAAGAATAATAAACAACAAAGAGATGAAGAACACAGGGTTGGGGGCACATGCATCCCCAAGTTGGAATGCTTCTCTAATTCCTAAAAGAAGTAAGCTATCTCTAAAATGAAACTCAACTAATGAAGAATATTTCATTTCTTTGATTATAGTTAGGGAGAAGACCCCTACTTATATAGAGAGAGACTAAAAACACTTAGTTACCTTTGTGGGGTAAGTCCATCTTATTTAACTATCTAATATTAAAACATAATATAAATGTTTGTGCTTAGGTACAAATGGCCTTCTTCTTCTCAAACTTTTCCCCCAAAGCTTGAGGACCAAAATGAACCTCAACCATCTGTCTACTTCCTACATTGCTTTCATCCTTTGCTTGATATGATCATATTCATGCACTCAAATGGACAAAATCATTGAGAAGAGGTTTTTTTACTCTTGGGCTCACTTACTCTGCTAAAAATACTCATACACTCATAAGAATCAAAAGGGTGCAAGTATGGTTCAACCAAACAAAATGAGAAATATCATCTAAATAGATGTAACACCTATTCATGATTTCCTTCAACGATTCCTATTTCTTTTCAACCAATACATTCTTCTCATTAGAAGTTTCCTCATAAAGAGGAACAAATTCATGGAAGATAATTTATTTTTTCCTCGCGCATATCCTCTTCACATAGTGAAGATGTGATTCCTCCCCAAAAAAGTTGGTATCCTCACACAGTTGGAAGCCATGTATATACCATTCTTCAAAAGCTTCTTCTAGATCCTACCACATCTCCATTGCTTCTTCTAGATCCTACCACATCTCCATTTCTTTTTTATATTCTCTTTATTTTCTAATTGTGATAAAAAAGTATCACATACATCCATATTTTTTTCCAAAATTTCCAATAGCCTCCTCCCTTTTTTCATATTCCAATAGCCTCCTCCCTTTTTTCATATTTTTTTAAGAAGATTGTTTGATACATAGAGTAGAAGATAATTTTCACCTGGCATTAAATGCATTTATTTCCATTGCAAATATGGAGCTAATTATTTGAAAATCTCCGTATTGTTTGAAAATCAGTAACAGATCTAATTATTCTATTAAGTTATTGTTAGAAAACACCTCCTGTACTCATAGTTATTTATTTTTCCCACTCAGGAGAGGCACAATCGTTGCAGGTAGATAAGATATTATTTGAGGGAAAGTCTAAATATCAAGATGTGATGGTATTTAAGGTCTGTCTTTAGTTTACCAACTATCCAATTGTGTTAATCTTCATAATTCATGATAAGATAAAATTGAGTCCTTTTAGTTTGTTTCCTTTTTAAAATTTTCTTCAATCTTAAATAACATCTCTTGATATTTTGGTTGCAGTCAGTAACATATGGGAAAGTACTTGTGTTGGATGGGGTAATTCAGTTGACCGAGAAAGATGAATGTGCTTACCAAGAGATGATGGCTCATCTTCCTCTTTGTTCTATTCCATCTCCCCAAAAGGTATTTTTGGACCTCTAATCATGTATATATATGCTATAGGAATATTTGTTCTATAGATAAATTTGTTTTATTATAATCCAAGTTACTCAATGCTCTCAATTGTTTTTTTCTTAGTATTCCCAAGTTTTTTAAAAAATGGAGGAATTCTCCTGTGATAACATCTCACTAAATTCCTATGTGGGAAAGCAGTGGGAATGTTTCAGTCAATATTTCCATGCCATTTTTCTCATTATTCCCAAGTTTTTCAAAAAGTGGAGGAATTCTCCTGTGTTAACCTCTCAATAAATTCCTATTTAGGAAAGCTATGGGAATGCTTCAGTCAATATTTCCATGCCAGGACATGTTCTGTATGGTTTTGAAATTGTATCTTTTATTAAGAATCATTTTTTTCCATCTAGTTGAATCATTATGATAAGATATCTGAACTTCTAAAACTGTGAGGTGAAAGGATTTAATTCTATAAAAAGGATCCTTTATTGTTTAGCTTCAAAGTTAATAGACACTTATGATCAAAACATGTATGTTATTGGTTGTAGTAGCTTGATTGTAACTTTGAGGTCATTAATTTGGATTTGTCATGTTCTATTAGGAAAAAATAAATAGGTATAACAAAGATTTAGCTTGCCTGTCACCATCTACAATAGTATACCTACGTATCCTTGGATCAAAAAATTATGGTTTGTTTTATTTGGAGTATACATCCCCTAAATTATGAACATATGTATATTATTATGAGATGGTGATTACAAGTACTCTCTAGTTTGTACATAACTCAAAGCGTGAAAGACTATACAAATGTTGGAAGTGTAGTTTAATACAGGACATTGCCCTTATGCATCTTCAATAATAAAATGCATTTCCTAGTGTAGGTATTAGTTATTGGAGGAGGTGATGGGGGAGTTATTCGAGAAGTATCTCGACATCACTCCGTGGAACAAATTGATATATGTGAAATTGATGAAATGGTTATAAAGGTCAGTGAAAAATAGGTTTCATTCATTTGGATGATTTTCTGTGAAAAATAGGTTTCATTCATTTGGATGATTTTCTCATTTTGAGATGTCATGATTGTTCCTATTTATCATAAAGGTTTCATTCATTTGGATGATTTTCTCATTTTGAGATGTCATGATTGTTCCTATTTATCATAACACTGCATCAGTTACTTTGTATTTTTTTATTCCAACCTTACCACTATTTTAATGCTACAGTTATCTAAACACTTTTTTCCAAAGCTTGCTATAGGCTATGAGGACCCACGTGTAAGGCTTCATATTGGTGATGGTATGTCATTTGGTTTATTTCATTTTTCAATTTCCTCATAATCATGTTTTTATTTTGAGCACTTGCCATGTCATACAAGTGGATTTTCAACAAATTTGAGACTATGAACAAATGATAATGATACTATACTTTTATTTTAATTATATTGTAAAAGAAAAACCAAAATAGAAACCCATATTGAGAAAATTTGAGAATACAATGTGATTTTGTCCGTGGTGTCAATGGAAAGATAAATTCTTCAATGGAGTTGAACTAGGCATGTTATTAAATTTCTTTTTTCTAACAGGAGCTGCTTTTCTAAGGGAATGCCAAGCTGGAACCTACGATGCAATTATTGTAGATTCTTCTGATCCAGTAGGTATGGTTACCAGTAGGTATGGTTACTGGTTTCAAAAGGATTTTTTTTTAACCGGAACGAATCATTGGGAATATTATTCGTACGCAGCATGCTAGACGATCTGATTACATCTAATTCCTAATTGCTTGTTAACTGTTATCTAGTGATCATGATTTATATCCCTTAGGGATTACACCAGGCACCCGCAACACAAAAACACAATAGACCAATGATATGTGCAAATCATATAATACCCAAAGAGTCGGGGCATATAATGTTCAAGGATCTTAAAAAGTTATGAATTCTTTTTTCACACATTCAAAATGGGAAGAGTATATTACCCTGTTTTATAATTCTTCGATAAATTTTGTCTATTTTTATCAGGTCCTGCTCAGGAACTATTTGAAAAACCGTTTTATGAATTAGTCGCCAGAGCATTGAGGCCTGGAGGTGTAGCTATTAGTCAGTCAGAAAGCTTGTGGTTACATATGCACATTATTCAAGATATTCTCTCAGCATGCAGGCAGGCTTTCAAAGGCTCTGTTCACTATGCATGGACATCTGTACCAACATATCCGAGGTATGTTTTCTCTAATCTCTAGACTTTGTTGAATGACCCCTTGTAGAATGCAACCCATGTATTTTAAGTTGTTTCGTATAGAACTGGGTTTAGATTTCTTGTTGATATGTCTTTATTACTATCATATTGGCAGATAACAACTTTATTATTGCCTCTTTTCTTATCATGTGATATTCAGTGGGGCAATTGGTTTTGTGATCTGCTCAACTGAAGGACCTGCAGTAGATTTCAAAAATCCTGTCAATCCCATTGAAGAGCAAAAGGATGCAACTAAGTTGAGGGGTCCTCTAAAGTATTATAACTCAGAGGTAATATTCTTAGAGGCTTTAGACTGTATCCTATTTATGATTCATATATTTTTTGAAATTAATAGACAAGTTGTTTCCATAAAATAAACGTTCTTGATAATGTTTCAGCCCTAAAGATGACAAAGATCATCTTACATATTTTACACTTAAAATGGGGTATTGATTCAACTTAATTAATGGCACTTCTTAGTCAAAGCATTGTAGGCGCTCAGATAATAGTATATCAGAGTAATTTTGTATTTGTTATTATTTTAGTGTGAAATTTGTATTGTTAATTCTAAAATCTTAAGTTACGATACGGTCTTAGACTATATATTATTGGTGATGATTCATAAAGGGAACATTTTTTGGAAATAATATGTATCTTTGAGGATGTTATAATCCCAAAGCTTTTGAGGAATTGTCTAATATGTGTAAACTTACTAGGACATTGACTCAACATGGTTACTAGGACATTGACTCAACATGGATAGACTCACTGAATTGTACTTAGTAAAATCCTTGCAAGTTGTCATATGACAAGGAATCGGAATATCAAACACTTGTGAGGGTGAATTGTACTTAGTAAAATCCTTGCAAGTTTTCATATGACAAGGAATCAAAATATCAAACACTTGTGAGGGCTATATTTGCATCCTGATTGATTAGATTCATTTTTATGACATCAAAGGTGGACTGAGGATTTTGGATAATAAACAGACGTAGGAACCCTCTGCAAATATTAGGGATATTTGAAGGGAAAGGTCGTACTTTTGATGATAAAACCTTCTTCGTTGTAACCTTTTGTTTTGGAAACTAACCCATGTTTCTCTCCAAAGTAGTTCTTTAATCATGCTTCCAAATTATAAATGTTCTACAGTTTCTAAAACCTCATTTTGATAAGAAAATTGTTAAATTTACCTTAAATTTTGATAGGTAAATAATAGTACTCTGAAAAATTACAATTCCTCGATAAGGTCTCACTAAAATAACATAGAATTTCTAAAAGATCGTTTTGATATGAAAATTGATAAATTTGCCTTACATTTGACAAATAAATAATATTACTTTGACAAAAGAAATTCTTCCATAAGGTCTCACTAAAATAACATAGGATAAGAATATGGGTACTAAAAGGCCTTCATACCATTTCATTTGTTTATTCATACTCCTATGAAATTTAACTAATTCTGTGAGATATGTTTAAGTCGACCCCTCATTACGGGGAATAAATATAAATTTAGAGTCTTTGTGTTTGATATTTAAGGACTAATATGATCATCTTGGATTGCAGATGCATGCAGCTGCATTTGCTTTGCCAACATTTGTTAAGAAGGCACTCGCTCCCCTCCTTATACCATCGTCATGATATTAGGCATGGAACAGATTGGTTCCTAATATTTAACAACAAACATAGTTGTTACTTTTATCTTCTACACATTGCTTTGATTTCCGTATTGTAGGCATTTTGAACTACTTTTCATTTGTATGGTTAGAACTTATAATATTACTAAGCTATAACTCAATCAACTTTTGGCATAATTCAATAAGAAATGTCTATTTATATGTGGTATCATTATCAGAAGGAGTCCCCTTGAAGAGGTGTCTCGGATGGCGATTACCTCTAGGGTTTTTAACTGAATGGCAATCTCACATTGTAGTTGGGACAATGGCACAATTATCGAGTATAATATCATGTTTTAGGACAATGACACAGTTATTGAGCATAATATCATGTTTTGAACGAGGGGAAAAATATGAATTCAGTTCAAGGATGATTGGTTTTTATATCTTGATTCTTGTATATGTAGTTATCTGAAGGATGAAAATCATCTACCAAACTTACGATGATACTATAGAAAAATACATAATGCCAGCAGTATCATAGATCTTTTTTGTTTATATACATTTTTTATCAAATAAATGGCTGAATAATATCTTATTTTGAATATTTTCTGTAAGAAGCTCGGGGTTTTAATGTTAACTACATTATCATCTACCAAACTTACAATGATACTATAGCAAAATACATAATGCCAGCAGTATCATAGATCTTTTTTGTTCATGTACAATTTTTATCAAATAAATCGCTGAATAATATCTTATTTTGAATCTTTTCTATAAGAAGCTCGGGGTTTCAATGTTAACTGCATGCTTGTTAGGCACCTAGGTTCTCACTCTCATTTTGGAGCTTTATATTCATTACTTATTCACTACCATCATTTTGGAGCTTTTGTTTGGGAGCTTTGCATTGGTTAATTATACTTTATTATTATCATTGTGTAAAACGATGCTTTTGTTTTGGAGCTATGCATTAATTAATTACAGTTTATTATCATAATTGTGTTGGGATATAATAGTCCCGCTATATAACTTACTTAAAAGGGAAACACAATTTATTATCATCATTGTGTTCGCATATAACAGTCCCGCTATATAACATACTTAAAAGGGAAACACAGAAGCTGGTCATAGAGAGGGTATCATTTAATGGTTTGGCTTGGCTTGGAAAAGGGTATGTAAAAAGTATTTAGGATCTGTCTATCGTTTGGAAGCTCTGCATTTGTTTATAATTTATGATCATCGTTGTTTTGTCAAATAACAATGGTGGAGCATAACTCATTTAAAATGGAAATTGTAGAAGGTAGTTATAGTACCAATGTCATTTAATGCGAAACGGTATATAAACAATTGTTTTGTCATATAACAATATAAGCAATTGTTTTGTGAGATAATAATTTTTGAACATAACTCACTTAAAACAAAAATTATAGAAGGTAGTTATAGGACCACTGTAAACAAAGGTCATGTAAGTAATGTTAGACAAAAGTTTTATCAAATTAATCTTATTAAATATTCCTTTAATTTTTAGGTGTTTAACATTTTCTATATATAATTTGTAAAAAAAACTTTTTTTTCTCTCTATGAGGATTAATTTTTTTATGTGAATACATATTTTACTTTATGAGGATTCATTTTCTATGTGAATACATATTTTACTTTAGTTGTAAGTGATTTCTTGGTAAAGGTGAAAGAAGGCTAGTTATAGGTTTCAAATATGGTCTAGTTTTTGGTGTGGTTTGTGTGGGTTTTAGAGAGTGAAGGTTTAGGCTAGTCTAGGTCAAGTGATAAAGGTAGAAAACTGTAGGTTCTCAAACAAATAATAGAATAAAGAAACAACACGTGACCTATGTCGATTAGAAGGAGGCGCCCCTACCAACGGGAGGAAGAGCCACCCCTAGAGTGAGGGGTCAAGAGAGAGACTAGTAATCTTGTGCTAGGTATTTTATTTGTAATTTGCTTAGAGACTAGGAATTTTATTTGTTATCTGCTTGGGATCATCAAGCATAGTAATTTTGATAAGCATAGTGATTTTGATCCTCCCTAATCTGATAAGGTGTAGTGATCCCCAACATGCACAAATAGGTCCCGTGTCAAAATGTTGTCCTAATATAAACAATGATGTAAAATTAAGAGACAGAAATGAACCCACCAGATTACTTTTTAGGTGTACATTTTCTATATATATTTTGTCAAGAAAACTTTTTTTTCTCTCTATGAATTGAGAATTCATTTTCTATGTGAATACATATTTTACTTTAGATGTAAGTGATTTCTTTTGATATATATTTTGTCAATAATTTCATTTTTTATTTTGATATAGGAATTGAGAATTCATTTTCTAGATGAATACATATTACTTTAGATGTAAGTGATTTCTATATATATTTTGTAATAAAAAATGAATCCTCAATTCATATATAGTGTGTGTGATATGATAATTTATTTTTACTTTTATATATAGATATTTTAATTATAGAGAATTTTTTTATTTAATAAGAATGGGAATATTATTTATATAATAAAATTCTCATTTATAAGAATTATAAACTTGCATTTTTTTTTCTTTTTCATAAATTTGAATCAAAATGAGTATATGCACTCTACACTATGGAAGTATATACAACTATTCATATATTTGTATATGAATGAAACATGCACAATTTTACATTTTAAATTGACATATGAGAAATAATAACATAGTTTAGAATTTTTTTACAAAGGGAGATTGATAGAAAGTTATGCACCCTTTCATGCCACATTCCTCCATGCCACATGCTAGTTGGTGTTGAAGCCTAAATATCTCCATAAAGTGATAAATCACATGTTTGAAGAGCACTTTTAATTTTCTTCTTATGAGATGTTATACATAAGGATCAATTTCTCCAATATAGATAGACATCTCATGTTTTTCTATCTTAGGAGGGTGAGTACAAGATAATCATGGTTTCTCATGATGCCTTAGTGGCAATGCAAACATGGAATAACAATACTTTGTTAACTTGTAGGGTTTTTTCAAGGTACTTTGAAAATGAATTTGAATATGGTGTAAAAACATGAAACATGGGAAATTGAATTAGCTTCCGAATATACAACTTTATTCATCGAAATTGTGAATAACTATGTGAAATTTTATTTTTTCTAATATGTATGTTATTTTTCCAGCAAAATATAAGGTATATGTCCATGTTCTTAATGATGAAATTTAATTCCAATTGTTCTAGTGGGGTGTGTTTTTTGGAAATTTATTATATTAATTTTATATTTTTTTTCAATTATCAAAGTCAATATATCCTTGAAATTACAACTCCTTCTGAATATATTTAAATTTGTATAATTGTAGATATTGTTCTAGTGTGATGTATTTTTTGGAAATTTATGATATTAATTTTATATTTTTTAAATTATGAAAGTCAATATATGGAAATTTATTATATTAATTTTATATTTTTTAAATTATGAAAGTCAATATATCCTTGAAATTACAAATCCGTCGAATTTATTTTTTTAATTCATTTTAGAAATGGTCGAGTTGAAAAAAAGTTACAGTACAAATAAAAGAGGTATGTATTCTAGGATTTTGATATATGCAAAGACACAAATAGATTAAAAATAGTAAAAAACATTAATTAAAATAAACTATATATTTGGAATCTACATAGTTGACTCTATCTATATCTTTAGTTTCATCAACAATTGATTTGTAGTTTCATCAACAACTGATTTGTGTAGCCTATAGAAAAATAACATAAAATGGTATTCACAAAAATGGAGGTTTTCATTTATTTGCAGACTAAACCACTAGGTTTGTCATCCCGAACCTAAATCAATTCTAAAAAATGTGGACATGTTGTAGGAATGCACACATGCTCTAGGAGCATTCATTCGCTCCTATTTAATATTTCCTATTTTCTATCCCCTTTTATCTCTCTCTCTCTCTCTCTCTCTCACACACACACACACACACACCTTGAGTCTCCCTCCCTCTCTCTTCCCCCTTTATATATTTACCTCTCTCTACCTCCCTTACCTATTTATCCACTCCTTCCTTTCACTCTCTCTCTCTAGCCCCCTCCCCCCCTCTCCCTCTCACACTCTTATACATGGTAATACCTGGACATGATAAGACCTAGACATCACAAGGAATGGAAAAACCTATACCTAGACCTTGCCTTCTCATTCCTCACACTCTCACACCCACTCCCTTTCTACCTCCCTGGTATTCCTCTCTCTCTCTCTCTTCCCCTTTGTCTGTCCCTTCGATATTACCCCCCTATCTTCAACCTCTCTCCCACCATTTCTCTCTCTCCTTGTTGTTATTCTTATTCCCACTCTCTCTCTCTACCCCCTCTCTCTCTCCCTCTGTCTCCCCTCTTCCTCTCACTCTCTCTCTACCCCCCTTCCATGTCTCCCTCTTTTTATCTAGCCCCCCTTCCATGTCTCCCTCTTTCTCCCCTAGTTTCCTCTCTCTCCCTCTCCCTCTCTCACACACTCTCTCTCTACCCCTCTTTGTCTTGCACTCTCCCCCTCACACTCTCACAAAATCTCTCTCTACCCCCCTCCTCCTCTCTCCCCCTCCCTCCCACTACCTTTCCTATATCTCTATCATACATATACCCCTCTCTCCTACATTCACTTCTCTATATACGCCCCTCTATGTCTTCCTCTCTCTCCCACTCACACTCACACACTCTCTCTATATCCCTTCTATTCCTTCCTATCTCTCCCTCCCACACTCTCACACACTCTTTCTAACCCCCCTCTATTCCTTCCTCTCTCTCCTTCTTACACTCTCACACACACGCTCTCCCTCCCCTCTTTGTATTCCTCTCTCTCCCTCTCACACTGTCACACACTTGATATTTGGTACATTGTAAGGAAAGTCATGGAAAGGAAATACATGGCCTTTTCCTAGACATGGAAAGAACTATACATGACAAGGCATGGAAAGGAAATACATGG
Source organism: Picea engelmannii (assembly GCA_009831015.1). Classification (NCBI taxonomy): domain Eukaryota; kingdom Viridiplantae; phylum Streptophyta; class Pinopsida; order Pinales; family Pinaceae; genus Picea; species Picea engelmannii. The sequence continues at coordinate 2,192,610 of ML777197.1, forward strand.
CCTTGACCTAGACATGGAAATAACTATACATGGAAAGGTATGCAAATATCTAGACCAAGACCTAGAGATGGACTCAAACCATGACGTAGAACTAGACCTAAAGTTGGACTTAGACCATGACCTAGACCTAGTCCTTACCTTTCCATGCCTCACACTCTCACACCAACTCTCTCTCTACACTCACACACACTCTCTCTACCCCCCTCCTCCCTCTCTCTCTTCACCTCCCTTCCACTATCTCTCCTCTCTTTCTCTCCTACATCTATCACCTCTCTCCCCCCCTCTCTCTCTCTCAATGGTAGTCTCACTCTCACTCACTATATTTGCCCCTCTTTCTCTCTCCCTCCCCCATCTTTCTCTATGATTCTTGTTCTACCTACCTCTCTCTCTCCATCTCACTCTCGACCTCTCTTATAATCTTGTTTTCTCTATCCCTCTTCCCCTTATCTCTCTCCTCCCTCTCTCTATCTACCCCCTCCTCTCTCTCCATATCACTCTCAACATAAAAAAAAATATTGTTATCTCTGTCACTCCCTCCCCTTATCTCTATGTCCCCTCCCTCTCTCTCTTGCATCTAATCACCCCTCTCTTTCTCATTGTATCCCTGTCCATCTCTCTCCCCCACTCTCGCCCCCTTTATCTTTTCATCTATATACCCCCTTCCCTATCTTCCCCCCTCCCTATCACTCTCTCTCTCTCTACGCTCCCTCTCTGTCTCCCACTCCCTCACTCTCACACACTCATGATGTTGTCTTATTTGTGCTTCCATAGTTCATTTTCCCACATCGATGTCACCTCATGATAATAAAACCTGGTAATCATAATTAAATTCATTGCTCAAGAAATTTGTACTATGATTTTATAGTATTCATGCTTCCAAATAGTAAAACCTAACATAAAGGACTCCCATCCCCCATCTCTCCCACCTTCATATCACTCTCTCTCTCTCTCTCTCTCCCCCTCTCTTTTTATCCCTCTCCTCCCCTACCCTCCTTCTCACTCTCTCTCTTCCCATATTTATCTCTCCCTCCCACCTCTTTCTCTTTTCCCCTTATTCTATGTCCCTCTCTCTCTCTTGTTCTACTCTTGTTTTCTCTCCCTCCTCCCCTTCTCTCATTCCTGTTGCTCTCTCTCTCTCTTGACCTCTATTTTTCTATTGTTTTATCTCTCCCTCCCTCCCCTGATGACGAAAACCCCCCCCCTTCTCTCTTGGGGATTCTGCAACCTCCCGATCTTGGATCTTCAACTCTCCAAATAGAATTGGTTCTTCAGGCCTCCAACATACCCTGAGAATTGGTTTGCATGCAAGTTCATACTACTTGCAACTCCTCTCCCGGTGCTTGGGGACACCAATTCGTGAGTAATAGCCTCGTGCTAGACTCCTTCTTATATGTGACCACGGGATATAACCTCGGGCCAACCCTTCGCCACTTCGGGCTTCGATGATATTACAACCTCCTCCTCTGTTTCCTTCCGAAACAACTTTCTCTAAACTCACAAGTCTCTACCACATGTCTCCTTGGATATGATGGCCCAGTTGTGCTTCGAGTTTCATGATTTTGTGAAACTTCACTTAATCCACATTCACTTCCTCTGAACTTATAACTCCCAAATTCTTTAATCTATTTCCTCGTGTCTCCTCGCAGCCAACAGTCAAGATTTGCCTCGTGGCTTCGTGACTTCGGCGATCCCACCTATTCAACACATTGAATTTATCTGGATTCTAAAATGTCTAAACACCTTGCAACTTGCCTCCATGCAATATCTCCAATATCTTGTGGTCTGGAATGGCTCCAATCCCTCCTGGATGGATCTCGCTTTGTTGATTCTGGGAAATCTCAAAGGACTCTTCCTTAGGAGATTTCTCTTCGTTCTCCCTCCTGAGCTTATTCTTCCTCAAACCTTTTCTCCCTTTAAATACTCTGCTTGACACTTAGTCGAATATCAACCTGTGCATTCCCTGCAGCAGTTTCTCCTCTAAAATCCAACCATGTTGTGGATGGTTCTCACTATTCCTCTTGATCTTATGAGTCAGAAGACTCGATCACACACTCCTTGCGGACAAAATTTATTCAAGATATCTCTCCAGAACTTTCTGAATCAAAATGGACTCTGTAACGCACACCTTATGGGCACTATGCACTCCTTGCATGCATAAGGTTCAGGTTACCTCTTATGAGCTTATGAGTTGAAATAGACTCTGTCAACACACTCCTTGTAGACACTATGCACACTTGCACTTACATGTAGAGGAGAAACAATTGAAACTTATCTAAATATTTGTAAATTCATACATTTAGCCATGTAAATGCATACATAAACACAAGAACAAGAAATAACAGAGAATTCCAAATAAACAGAAAGTCTACCATTCATTCACTCAGATAGACACATCAACACCATGCATTTCGGAAAATTCTCCTCTGTTATATTCATTTAATTGGATTATACATATGTTCATACATTTCTTCTCGGTAGCTCTCAATTCTCGACTATAATGGAAACAAATCTCAATAACTAGAGTGCCAACAACAATAATTTCAGCGATAACCTATACAATAGATTCAACATCTTAACAACAAGAACTACTGGGAAACAATACAAAGCTTATAGAAGAGGGCTCTTTGAGCTCTTCCCTCCAACTACTTTAAAGCTATCCTATCGAAAAAAAATCTATCAACTATTTGGAATTTGTTACAATAAGTATTTGTGACAGACATATCAGATCGAACACATCGAATCTGTATTGCACTCAACTACATTAAAAGAAAATACATTCTTCGATGACTTCATGAAATCATCTAGCTCTACAACATTTAAGATTTTCTTTAATTACAATTCTTTTCAAAATATTTGTGTGATATTTTCTTTTCAAAATTTTAAATTCTTAAAAATGTGCGCTAGTGCGCCTAGTTGTCCTCTGCTTATGCTTTGTTGGCGATGCTCTTGCATCATACTTCGTTGGATAAAAAACTCATGGACTCCTGTCCATGAGCTCCTGCACTGACCTTCCATGCTTTTGGATATCTATCTCGTTTACCCAAATGGAATCTTATATCGATCATCCTTTCCACTTTACTAAATACTCAAAATATGTTTTCCTTCTGGTCTTCTTACCAATTCGTCAATCTATGATCTGCTCCATCTGTGGATTTTCTGCTACAGGCATCTATTTTTTCCACTAGATCTCCTTTTGATCTCCGAGTCCTCTGATTCCATCTTCCCTTTAAGGATACAGGTCTTCGATGTTGAATATGGGCGATATACCCACATCTTCTGGCAGCTCAATCTCATAAGCATTCTCACCAAATTTTCTTAGGATTTTGCACGGTCCTATCTTCTTCAACTTTAGTTTATTATGTGTTTCTCTTGGGAACCTCTCCTTCCTAATATGTGCTAGAATCTCCAACTCCAAACTGAAGTTTCCTCCTATGTTTATCAACTCTCAATTGTACTCATTGTTTCTCCTTTTCAACTGCTCCTTGATCTGATTATGAAGTTCCTTCATTTCTGAAGTGAAGTCTTGGGCTCCAACGCTCCTATATTAATTTTTCTCCATATCTCTCATCTCTAACACTCCCTTCATATTCATTCCATACACTATTTTAAATGGACTCTTTCTAGTACTTCTGTTCATTGAGTCATTATATGCAAACTCTTCTCGTGATAAAATATGATCCCATTGGCTATGATGTTCAGTGACCAAACTTCTCAGAAAATCCCCTAAACTTTGATTCACCACTTTAGTTTTTCCATCCATTTGAGGGTGATATGTAGAACTAAAGGATAGTTCTATTCCCAAATTCTTCCACGATGTTCTCCAGAAATGACCAACAAATTTGGTGTCCTTGTCTGAAACAATACTCTTAGGCAATCCATTGAGTCTTACAACTTCCTTGAAAAACAAATTAGCAACGTCTGTTGCATCACTGGTTTTCTGGCATGGGATAAAGTGTGCCATATTTGAAAATATGTCCACTACCACAAATATGGAATCACTTCCTCTTTGCATCCTTGGCAATCCCAACATGAAATCCATGATTATTGCATCCCAAGGCCTCTCTGGATTAGGAAATGGTTGATACAACCCAATATTCTGTTTTTTTCCCTTTGCGTACTGACAAATCTTACATCTATTCAAAAACCTCTTCACATCTTCTATCATACTTGGCCAATAAAATGAACCCTTCAACTATAAAAATGTTTTTTCATGGACGAAATGTCCGGCTAGACCTCCACTATGCTTTTCCTTTAGCAAATTATCCCTCATTGAACACTTTGGTATGCACAAGTGACATCCTTTGAACAACAACCCATCCTGAATTAGATATTCATCCCATTGGCTTCTGTCTATGAGTACAGGATTCACACATGCTTCATATGCTTCCTTGAAATCTAGATCATCATGATACATTTCTTTAAGGTGTTCAAACCCCAAGGTCTTCACTTGAAATTCCTGCAGAATTAGACATCTCCTGCTCAATGCATCAACAACATTTTTATCATTAACGAAAATATGTCTAATGAAAAAAGTGAAATTTTTCATAAACTCTATCCATTTGGCATGTCTCTAGTTTAACCTCTCTTGTCTAGTTATGAATTGTAAAGACTGATTATCAATATACAAGAAAAACTCTTTTGGAACAAGATAGTGCCTCCACTTCTTCAAACCTTGAATTATGACATAAAACTCTTTATCATATGTGGAGTAATTTATCTTAGCATCGTTCATCTTCTCACTAAAATATGCAACATGCCTATTATCTTGGCTTAAGACTGCTCCAATTGCAACTCCACTCGCATAACATCTCACCTGAAATGTCTTCCCGAAATCTAGTAATACCAGAATTGATTGTTTTGTTATCTTCTTCTTCAATATATTGAAGCTCTTCTCAGCCTCTTCTATCCATTTGAAAGACTTATGTCTTTTCTTCACTGTATCCATCATCTGTGCACCAATCTCACTAAAATTTATGATGAACTTTTGGTAAAAACTTTCTAATCCATGGAAGCTTCTTCCCTCAAATATACTACTCCTTAGTGACGACCATTCTTTGATTTCTTTCACCTTTTCTGTATCCATATTCAATTAATTCGAAGAGATCACAAAACCCAAATAAAAGATTTATGTTTTCATGAAAGAGGATTTATTTAAATTGATCAACAACTTCTCCCACGATAACCTCTTCATCACTAACATTAAGTGCCATAGATGCTCTTCCTCAGTTTTACTGAAGACTAGTATATCATCCAGATATATGTTCACAAACTTTCCAATTAAATATTTCAACACTTAATTAATCAACCTCATAAAAGTACTTGGGGCATTTGTTAAGCCAAATGGCATAACAAGCCATTCATGCAATCCCTCATTTGTCTTAAAGGTTGTTTTTCACTCATCACCTTCTCTCATCCTTATCCAGTGATATCCACTTTTCAAATCTATCTTTGAAAAATAGTTTTCCCCACTTAAACAATCCATTAAGTCATCCATCCTTGAAAATGGAAATTTGTACCTAATGGTGATCTTATTTATGGCCCTTGAGTTTGTACACATTCTCCATCCTACATCCTTCTTCGGACTTAACACAATCGGTACTGCACATGGACTCAAGCTTTCTCTGACCAAACCTTTGTATAACAAGTCCTGAACTTGTCTTTTCACCTCCTCATTCTCTTGAGGTGTCGATCTGTACGCTTCTTTGTTCAAAAGTATTGCTCTTGGTATCAAGTCAATGCGATGGCTAATACTTCTGATAGGTGGCATTGATCTCGACAACTCATCCACTACTATGTCAGAAAAATTATCTAATAGCTCCTAAATTTCCTCAGGAAAATCCTCCATAGAGGTAATTGTAAGGATAACTTTTGGATTCCTCACTACCGCAAACTGCATCTCCTGTTCTTTCTTAACTTCACTCAGGATTTCCTTCCCAATCATGAGAAGTATACTCGTGTTGGCTTCTTCCTTCACTTTCTTCTCTTCAATTGGAAACAACATATGTGTCCTACCATTCTTCTCTAAGGTGTAAGTATTTATTCTCCCATCATGAATGCCATTCCTATAATACTTCCATGGTCTTCCCAACAAAACATGGCATACATCCATGGGAATCACATCACATAAAATTTCATCTCTATATCCTCCTATTTTAAATTCAAACATGCATTGTTTAATGAATATTACTTGATGAACTTTTTGCAACCATGAGACTTTATATGATGTCAGATGTACAATCGTATCTATATCTAACTTCTCCACCATCTCTGTGGATACTAAGTTATTAGTGCTCCCGTTGTCAATGATCACCTTGCAAACTTTGTCTTTAGTCTTGCAAGTTGTCCTGAACAAATTGTTCCTCTGCACCAGATTTTCAACCTCTGGCTCTGGATTTAAGAGAAATTTCTTCATCATCAAATATATCCCATATTATTCTCCTTCTACCTCTACATCTCACTTTCGTGTTTCCAAAATGTGAGCTTCACCTCCTTATTTCTTCCTCTCGTGGAATTCCTAAGACATGTGTCCTACCTTTTCACAGGCATAACACTTTATATCACCTCCTCTATCTCTTCCTCTTCCAATGGGAAAAGGGTTTCTACCACCACTCTACCTTCCTCAGTAAATTCCTCCTCTCTCAGAGTGACTATGTGGTTTCTCTATATCACCTTTGGGATTATGTGTCTTGTCATGGGAAACACCATTGCCTCTATTCAAACTTATACCTCTGTTTTGTTGACTTTTCTTTCTGGCCAACTTCTCCTCAAATTTCAACGCAATATGATACACATCCTCTACTATCCTTACTATCATCATGTTGATCTCGTCTTGTATTTCATACCTCAGGCCGTTAATGTACCTAGAAATTTTTTCCTCATCTCACTCTTTTTTTCCAACCCTGATGTTCAGTCTATAGAACTCCTCTATGTACTCCTTCACAATCATCCCTTTTTGTCTCAGGCTCTCGAATCTCCTGAACAAATTTATCTGATAGTACTTGGGTATGAATTTTTCCTTTACCTTGGCTACCATTCAATCACAACTCTTAATATTTTGTTTTCCTTTGCTCCTCCTATCAGCCTGCAGTTCATCCCACCACAATTTTGCATGTCCTTTCAACCTAGTAATAGGATGTTTCACCTTTTTCTCCTCATCAACATCTTCATAGTCGAAATACTTGTCCATTTCTCGTATCCAATCAAGAAATTCTTCAACATCTAAATTACCTTCATACATTGGGATGTCTATCTTCGCTCTTGCTCCCAACTTAATGATTGCTTTCAACAAGCGCTCTTCTATAGCATTGCAACATCCTCCACTACAACTTCTTCAACTTCCACTTCTTCATTTTCTGCATCGCTGATGTTTCCAACATCAGGTGATTTTATTTGTGATGTTTCCATGGCATCCATCCTTGCACGCAGTTATCTCATATCGCTTTAATAGATCTATTTTCTATAGGAAACTCTACACATCTTATGGGCAACATTGTGTTGATGGATATGATACCACTCGATGATATCAGCCTACTTCCCTATCTCCTTGTCCTATAGAAATCAATTCTGAATCTGCTCTGATAACACTCATGACGACAACCTCCTCTTCTCTCTTGGGGATTTTGCGAACTCCCGGTCTTGGATCTTCAACTCTTTGAACTGAATTGGTTCTTCAGGCCTCCAATAGACCCTGAGAAATTTATAAACTCACACAGGTCCCCTTGATGTTGCGTGCAAGTTCAGACTACTTTCAACTCTACTCCCGGTGTTTGGCGACACCGATTCGTGAGTACTAGCCTCGTGATAGAATCCTTCTTCTATGTGACCACATGATATAACCTCAGGCCAACCCTTCGCCACTTCGGGCTCCGGTGATATTACAACCTCCTCCTTTGTTTCCTTTCGAAACAAATTTCTCCCAATTCACGGGTCTCTTCCATGTGTCTCCCTGGATCTGACGGTTCAGTTGTGCTTCGGGTTTCGTTATTTCATGAAACTTCACTTACTCCCCACTCAATTCCACTAAACTTCTAACTCCATAATTATCTAATCCATTTCCACATGTCTCCTTGCATCCAATGGTCAAGATTCACCTCGGGGCTTCATGACTTCGGTGATCCCACCTCTTCAACACTTCGAATTGTTCTGAATTCTGAAATGTTGAAACACCTCGCGAATTTCCTCCATGCAATATCTCCCATATCTAATGGTTTGGAATGGATCCAATTCCTCCTGGACGAATCTCGCTGATTCTGGGAAATCTCAAAGGACTCTTCCTTATGATAATTTTCATCGTTCTTCCTCCTGATCTTGTTCTTCTTAAAACCTTTCTCGCTTTGAATACTCTGCTTGACACTTAGTCAAATCTCAACATGTTCATTCCTTGCAGCAGGTTCTCCTTTGAAATATAGCCACTCTGTAGACGATTCTTTCTATTCCTCCTAATATTCTGAGTCAGAAGACTCGGTCACACATGCCTTACGGACAATCTTTCTTCAATATATATCTCCAGAACTTTCTGAATCAAAATGGACTCTGTAATGCACACCTTGCAGAAGACTCGGTCACACACGCCTTACGGACAAACTTTCTTCAAGATATATCTCCAGAACTTTCTGAATCAAAATGGACTCTGTAATGCACACCTTGCAGACGTTATGTACTCCTTGGATGCATAAGGTTCATGTTACCTCTTTTGAGCTTATGAGTCGAAATAAAATCTACCAACGCACTACTTGTGGACACTATGCACACTTGCACTTTCTTGTAGAAGAGAAACAATTGAAACTTATCTAAATATTCATAAATTCATACATTTAGCCATGTAAATTCATACATAAACACAAGAACAAGAAATAACAGAGAATTCCATATAAACAGAAAGTCTACCATTCATTCATTCAGATAGACGCATCAACACCATGCATTTGGGACAATGATCCTATGTTATATTCATTCAACTGGATTAGACATATGTTCATACACTACTCAATAGCTCTCAAGTCTCGACTACAATGGAAACAACTCTCAATACCTAGAGTGCTAACAACAACAATTTGCAACCTATACAATAGATTCAACAGATTAACAACAACTACTACTTAGAAACAATACAAATCTTATACAAAGGGCTCTATGAGCTCTTCCCTCCAACTACTTTAAAGATATCCTATTGAATTAAAATCTATCCTATCGAATTAAAAGATATCAACTATTTGAAATTTATTACAATAAATATTTGTGGCAAACATATCATATCGAACACATCGAATATGTAGTGTGCTTAGCTACATTAAAAAATAGTACATTCTCTGATGACCTCATGAAATCATCCATCTTTTCAATATTTAAGATGTTCTTTAATTACAATTCTTTTCAAAATATTTGCATGATACACTCTCTTCAAAATGTGCACTAGTGCGCCTAGTTGTCATCCTCTTTTTCTTTGTTGGAGATGCTCCTGCATCACCTTATATTTCTCTCCCCCCCTCTCTCTCTTTCATCTAACCCTCCATATATTCCTCACTATATCCCCCTCCCCCTCCCTACCCCACTGTCGCCCCTTTCTCTCTTTTCCTCTATCTACCCCCCTTCCCTATCTCCCCTCGTTCCTCTCACTCCATGTCTCTACCCCCTATCTTTTTCTCCCTCTCCCTCA
>ML777197.1:2203079-2244949 GCA_009831015.1 Picea engelmannii
TCACCCACTCTTCCACCCTTTCTCTCTTTACCTCTCTCTCTCTCTACCCCACCTATTTATCTCCCTCTTCCTAACTCTCACACATTGTCCTTGTCTGCCTCTCTCCCCTTCTCAAAATCTCTATATTACTCACTCTCCACCCCCTTATTTGTCTTACTTTCTCTACCTATCCCACTCTCATACACTCTCTCTCTATCCCCCCTCTATATATTCATCTATATCCCTCTTATACTCTCACACACTATATCAAGTTTTGTACATCACAAGGAAACAAATGGCCTTTACCTAAACATGGAAAGACCTAAACTAGACCTAGACATGGAAATACCTAGACCTATACCTATACATAGAAATACCTAGACATGGAAAGGAATGTAAATACCTAGAACATTACCTATACCTATACAATGACTGTGATGATGACCATGACCTTGACCATGACATAGGCCTAGAGCTAGAGCTAGACCAAGACCTAGACCTATACTATGACCATGACCTAGACCATGAATTAGACCCCCCTAGATCCATATAACCCTAGGAATAACGTATATTTGACCCTTAACCCCCTCCACACCTGATATCTAAGTGAACTATGCATGTACCTCTTTTTGAAGGCCCCACAACCCTTTCACCTCCAGCTATAACAATTTCTCTACTCTTTAAAACACTTTCAATCTTAAGCCCTTACGTCCTTGTTGTCCCAAAACCCCTATACATATTTATTCATAAATTTGTTTTGTCTACAATAAATGATATATCCATTGTATTAAGAGAACACACACACTCTCGTGACTTGAAAGAAAATATGTTGAGTGTGCTTGGTGCTCATCCCTACCAAACAAGAATGTGTGCACATTCGTAGAATGCATGCATGATTTAGTGTGCACACATTCTAGTAATGTGCACGTGTTCCTGCTGGGAATGTATATGTGTGAAGCACACTCCTTAACCTCAAATATCTCAAAACATTGAACAAGCCCGGCATCTAGATGCAAAAATAACAACAACATACATTTTTTTCTTTTTGTTTAATTGGTAGACAATTTTGTGTTATTGGAATATAATTGTGGGAAGAATTGGAAGATAAATTTGTGTCATTAGAATTGGAATTGTTATTTTTGTCTTCTTGTGTAATACCAAGACAAATTTGTCTAATTGGAATTGGAATTGTTAGTTGTGTCTTCTTGTGTAATGTCAAGACAAATTTATGTAAATGGAATTGGAATTGTTAGTTGCATCTTCTTGTGTAATACCAAGACAAATTAGTGTAATTAGAAGACAATTGTTCTCTTTAAACATGGGGAACCTACATAATGTAGAAATTATTTGAGGAAATAAAAACCCATTAATAAGGTAAATAAATAAATAGAAAAGCAAAAGTTGTGTATGTTAAAATGCAGGATTTCAGTAGAGGGAAATCCAATTTCTAGTAGAATAGATTTCATTGTTGTTTCTCCTCCATCACCAAAAGAAAAGAGTAGTATTTTAATAGAGACTTCCAATCATTATCTCATCAATCCAAGTTGTTTTAGATGACCAGATGATGGAGTATTGTCTTGGAGCTGATTATATAATGGATGAAATTAGAGAGACAACCAATGCACAACCTTATGGTGAAGAAGTTCTTGTGTTGCAACCTCTTGTTGGATAGTTAGATGTTCCAAAAACTAGTCATGGGAATGTCCACTCTCCTCTTAGAATTAATCCACTAGTGATTGAAGGGGTAAGAACTACAATGTTGTTAACTCCATAGAAGGGAGGTCAAGAGTGCTAGAATACATTTTCATCATCCCTACCTAGATTGAGTAGTGTGCAGTGAAGAACTCCTAAATGAATTTAGTTGGGTGAAAGTGGTCTAAAATAACTTGATGGTAAGTTAGATAACTAGACTATTTGTTATCATTCTTATAAAATCATTAAAGAATATTTTGAACCAAAAACTGATGCTGCTAAATGTCAATTATTTTTGGCTTTGTTAAAATCTAGAAGTTTAACCGTTATTAGGAGAATTTTAGGAATTGAAACGGTAAAAAGTTTAGAAACAAGTAATCATAATGTTAGAAACCTTTTGGATGTTTTTCAAAAAATTGGTAAGAAATCACGTTCTAAATATCGTAATGCAACCCGACATGTCTTGTCACAATCAATTGTTAGCAAAATCACAAGAAAACATCATTTTCTCCAACAAACATCTCATATCATAAAATGCAATATCAAAACAATTAGAAAGTATTAAAATAGATGAGATAGACTTGACATAGGTGGCCCAAAACATTTGTGGGCCTTAACTGGTAGACTACCTCGTTCTGACATGAATTTAATCGAAGCAATTAATTGACTAATACAATATTTCTAGTTTGAGAACACTAGGCCTTCTTCCAACCAAAAAGATGTAGTAAAATTGAGAAGGGGCTATATGGACCATGAACACCATATTAAACACTCTCTTGACATTACACAAACATAATTGGATGAGAGATTCAGGAAAATGCATAGTGTGCTTAACTTGGGACAAAGATATTTACATAAATGCAAGCCTTGGTATATTCAAATAAACACAATTCGTAACACATGTTGTTGTATATATTCTTTGACACACCGACCACACTGAGAGGGGGGTGCATCAGTGTAGGAATCTGTTTGTACTTCCCTTCACAAAAAATCCTTAGTTAGAAATAACCATTTACTCATCACTTATTACTGTCATTTATAACTAGTTGTATGTGAACATATATCAATAACAGATAACAACAACATATATCATCAATAATCCATCACCACAAAGAACACAAGATGTATGTACAATTTTCTTTTTATTAAGGACTGCAATCCTTGGGTTTATCAACAAAAACTAAATAGAGTATCAACTCCACAAGAGCACCATCTCTGCAATGAAAGGCAAGGCAATACAAGACAAGCTAAGACAAGGCAAGGCAAGGCAAGGAAATGAAAGTTAAAGAGAACAAAGGAAAGGAAAGAAAATGAAAGTAAGGAAATGAAGGGAAATAAAAGGAAAGGAAACCCTAGGTAAGGCTAGACATGGAAAGAAATGACATGGCATGGCAAGGCTAGACTAGGTGATCCAAGCCAAGCTAATGCAAGACAAACCAAGAAAATCCAAGACAATCCAAGGAAAGGAAAGGAAAGCCAAGTCAAGAAAAGTCAAGGCAAGGATAGACAAGTCAAAAGGAAGAACAATTAGAAAGTATTAAAACAATCATTTTTAAGGATAGACAAGTCAAGGCAAGGATAGACAAGCCTATACATGGAAATACATGACATGTCATGGTAAGAAAACACAAGGAAACCTAAGCCAAGACAAGACAAGACAAGACAAGAGAAGGAGATGATAGGAAAGGAAATTAAATCCAATCCAATCCAAGACAAGACAAGACTAGGATAGGCCAAGAAAGAAAGACAAGCAAGGCATGGAAAGGTAATGCAAGGAAAGACAAGGCAATGAAAGACAGGTCAAGACAAGGAAAGGAAAGGAAATAAAATGCAAGTTAAGCAAAGGAAGGGAAATTAAAGGAAAGGAAAGGAAAGGAAAGGTCAGTAAAGGAAAGGAAATGCTAGACATGGCAAGGCAAGTCAAACCAAGGAAAGGAAAGGCAATGCATGGCTAGACAAGGCAAGGAAAGGCTAGACATCGACAATGAAAGTAAAGACATGGAAAGACAATGAAAGAAAAGGAAATTCAAGTCAAAGAAAGGAAAGGCATGGAAAGAGAAGGAAAATCTTGTAAAGGAGAGGGAAGGAAAGGATAGACTGTTAGAATATTAAGGATTGTCCTCATTTTACCATTGATAATACCCTTGTCACCCAACCATAGGCCAAAGCCACCCTCTAAGCACCTTGACCTTTAAAGAGAAAATAATCCTGGTAGCAAAACAATAGCCAAGCAAGGCTAATCCACCAAGCAAGAAGTAACCAAGTTGATCAGATAGTCTCATCCAAAACTGGCACAGCTCCATCCCCAAGACTTGCACACAAGACTACTAGACTGCAGTGCACAAAAAATGGCTTTCTGTGTTTATGAGTAGTGTGTCAAATGAGATACTGGTGCCCTATATTTATAGTATTCTGGGAGACTTTCCTAGGCCGAATTCTCTCATTGGGTACTAATTAATTCACATTAATTATATTTCTTTAGCCGACATCTTGTTTAGGGTTTCCTTCATTTCTTTTCTTCCTTCTGGAACATTCTAATCTTGTCAAAGGTCACAATAGAGGTTCATACCTCCCGAAGCTACCATAATATCAACACTCCCTCCTAGCTAGGGAGATATGGTCTTGAGCACAAACAGACCATTCAATTGGTAGCATCACAAGTACAGTCATTATTATCCAACTGGATAATATCCATGATAACTGGTACAATATTAATTGATAGAACACAACTATGTTTATCCATGGTAGTACCCAACTACTGAAACCATGACACATAGTCACAAACAGTGGAACATATTTACCATATTAGAATATCTCTACTATCTGGAGACAGGCAGTCTCCATAACAATCATCTGATATCAATCTGCACTGAATCATCTGGGCCAATCTTTCACTCACATCTATAAGATCTTGAAAGAATATCTTCCCTCAGAGTAGAAAATCAGCGATGAGCTATATGGATTATTCTTCTCAAACAAGGAAGAATGAATGTTCTAATTTCTGAGACTAGACCATTCCTCACCCTGGGCCATTCCTCTGACACTAAACAAAGTTTAACCTAGAGAGAATGAATCTACCCTAAGGAATGTTTGTCCCCGGTTGATGAGACTGGACCATTCCCCACCCTGGGCCATTCCTCCGACACTAAACAAAGTGAAACCTTGAGAGAATGAATACACCCTAAGGAATGACTGTCCAGACCATTTCCTCAGTTAACCACAAGAGGAAAAGACTGTCCTGTATCAACCTCCAAAACAGACCATTCCTCATGTTAACCACAATGAGAAATTGTTGTCCGGTGAGGCGGGCCAGTCTTCTTGAGTAACCCTCAAGAAGAGAGATTGCCCTAGACTACTCCCCATGTTAACCACAGTGGGAAGTTGTTGTCTATGATACATCATCAATTTGGACCATTTCCCATGTTAACCACAATGGGAAAGCGCTGTCTGTCAGAAATCTCAATCCACTTTCCGAATAGGAAATAATTTGTCCAAGCTAGACTATTTTTCAATTTCGAAAATAAATGTGTTCAATAATATTTTCAGTGCTCCCTCCGAACCTGGAGAGTCATTTCTTCCCTTTCATCTAAGGGATTTATTTCCACAATCCCCATCTTCTCTCAGAAATATGCAAAATTTATTCTGGATAGAGGTTTTGTCAGGATATCTGTTGTTTGTTCATCTGTGGGGATATACTCGATCTTTACCTCTCCTTCCTGGACTTTATCTCGAATAAAGTAGTATTTGATCTCAATGTGTTTCGACCTTTCATGAAACATGGGATGTTCTGATAATCTTATACAAATCTGATTATCACAATGTATTATGGTCGATTCTGGAATCTGATCAAATAAATCGGAGATTAACTTCCTTAGCCATATTGCTTCTGTTCATGTTTCACATGCTGCGATATACTCTACTTCTGCTATGCTGAGTGTGATAGACTTCTGTTTCCTGCTGCCCCAAGATATCATAGCGGAGCCTAAGATGAAACACATACCTGAAGTGCTCTTTCTGTCTTATGCACTTCCAGCCCAATTTGAGTCTGTGAATCCATGAAGCTGTATATCAATGGATGCGATATATCTCAAGCCATAGTTTATTGTCCCATGAATATATCTTAATACATGCTTTGCATATATCCAATGCTCATGTATTGGTTCCACCTGGAACTGGCTTAGTGTATTTACGACAAAGCAAATGTCTGGTCGAGTATTTACCAAATACATCAATGACCCAATTAGTTGTCGATATAGAGATGGATCTACTGGATCAGAATCTAGATCATTCACTTTTCTTATATCCGTATTCATGGGAGTGTCCATGGACTTAAAATCCATCATTCCAAAATTCTGAAGGATCTTTATTGCGTACTTTCCTTGTCCAAGGAATACTTCACCACGCTTCTTGCATACTTCTAGTCCCAAGTAATAATGCATGAGACCTAGATATTTCATATCAAATTCAGAAGATAATTCCTTCTTGCACTGAATGATGAGAGACTCTTCACCTGTTATGAATAGATCATCAACATATAACAGTAGAATTATAGGTGCATTGTCCACGACTTTGTAGTAAAGGTTTGGATCTACATGACTCTTGGAGAAACCGAGTCTCGTTAGATGATTGTCCATTCTGGCATACCAAGCCCTTAGAGCTTGCTTATGTCCATATAGAGCTTTCTTTAATCTGCAAACGTGAGTGTCTCTGGAATGTACCTCAAATCCTTGAGGTTGTTAAATATATACTTCTTCTTTAATAGATCCATTGAGGAAATCTGTCTTTACATCCATCTGATGTAGGTTCCATCCCATGGAATTGGCAAGAGATATGATATCTCTGATGGAAGTATATCTAGCCACCAGAGAAAAATTTTCGTCATAATATTCTTCCTTCTTCTGGGAGAACCCTCCAGCTACGAATGTTGCCTTATATTTATTCACGCTTTCGTCTACTGCATGTTTGATCTTGTATACCCATTTTGAAGTTAACACTTATTTTTCTTTAGGTATAGGTACGATTTCCCATACACCATTTTTCATAATGGATTGATGTTCTTCCGTCATAGCTTCTTTCCATTGTCCCTTTTGCATGGCTTCTTCAAATGTGGTAGGTTCTTCATCTAGAAGCTTCTTCATGTATGCGACATAGCTTGAGAATCTTTTAGGTATTTTACTCTTTTTGAATGTTCTTTTTGGAACCTTGAGTCTTTCCGCGTCTTGTAATGTGGCTTCAAGCCAAGCTGGTCATTTCTTGGTTTTAGGTACGATATCTAAATCAATGTTTTCATATGTTTCCATAGGATGATCAGGTTGTTCCTTTTCGTCATTTTCGTTTTCTGTTCTTTCTTCATTAGGTTCTTCAATCTCTTATTCTTCAATAGTTTCTTCTATGGATTTCTTGAAGACCATCCTTTCATTGAATGTTACGTCTCTGCTTACTTTGATCTTGTGTTGTTCTAGAATATATATTCTAAAGGCCTTGGATGAATCATTGTATCTTACAAATATCCCCTTCTTTCCTGAGGGTTCTAGTTTATTCCTTTTGTCCTTGGGAATGTGAGAGTAAATAGGACATCCAAATATTCTTAGGTTTTCCACATTAGGTTTCTTACCTGAGAAGGCTTCTTCTCGTGTTGTGTCCTTCAATATACGATGAGGACTTATTTTCTGCACATATATTGTTGTCATTGTTGCTTCTCCCCATAAGAACATGGATAGACCTTGATCATTTAGTAAGGCTTTTACGGTTTCTTCAATAGATCTGTTCTTTCTTTCTACTACACCATTTTGTTGAGGATTATGAGGAACAATCAACTCCCTCCTAATCTCTACCGATTTGCAGAATGCAACGAATTCCTTCGAGGTGTATTATCCTCCATTATCTATTCTTAATGTCTTGATCTTCTTGTTCGTGAGGTTTTCTATCTCTGCTTTGAATTCTTGGAACTCGATGAATACTTTGTATTTTGTCTTTAGTAGATATAGCCAAGTCTTTCTTGAATAATAATATATAAAGATTATGTAGTAAAGAGATCCTCCTAGAGACCTGACTGGAATCAGACCACAAAAATATGAGTGTATTAGATCTAGGATCTCCTTAGATCTGTTGTTGTTTCTTGGGAATGGTTTCTTGATATTCTTCCCAAGAGCACATCGTTTTCAAATTCCTTCATGTGTAGATTTCAATTCTGGTATTCCTTCAACCATTCTTCTGAGAAAGGGTAATGCTTGATAATTAATATGAGCGTACCTTATATTCCAAAGTTTATTAGGTTTGACTCTGTCATGTATGAGAGATTCTTCATTTTGTTCTAGTAGTCTATACAAATTTCCTTCACGACTTCCAATAACCCTAGCATTCTCTATGCTGGAGTCTTTCTTCCATGATAACACCTTTCCATCCATGAAGGCTATTATGTTTCCTTTATATTCTAGGCAAGATATTGATACAAGATTATTTTCTAAACCAAGTACATATAAAACATTTCTTAAGTGAACATTGTTACCTGATTTAAACTTGACGGAGGCTTGTCCAAATCCTTCGACTGGGTAAGTTCTTTTGTTTCCAAGATCTACCTTGTACGATATCTTCTTCTAATTTAGGTTTGAGAGTCTGGCTTGATATCCCATCATGTGCCTAGAAGCTCCACTATCGATTATCCATGTGTCATCTTCAATTGTTCCAGCAAGTGCTGAGTAATGTAAAAGATTGATCGTTTCACTCATGTCTTCAATTAACTGGTAGTTGGTCATGCTTTGATCCAAAACGTCAAATATAACATTTCTATCTTCTAAGATAGCCAAAAGGTGCGTTGAACTAGGGCACATCTGAATATCTTCTCCTTGAGCGAGATGCTCCATCACAAGGTGCCAGATCCGAGATTAGGGTTTCTGCAACTGCTTCTGCTAGTAACCCTAGTGACAGTTTCTTGGAAGCTTCTCCTGCTAGTAACCCTAGTGGCAGTTCCTCAACGAGATCAATATCCTAGCGGCTTTGCTTCCTTCCAGCATTTAGACTGAATGAAGGAGACGTGGGCCCATAACCTGTTAGAATATTAAGGATTGTGCTCGTTTTACCATTGCCAATACCCTTGTCATCCAACCATAGGTTGAAGCCACCCTTCGAGCACCTTGACCTTGATAGAGAAAATAATCCTAGTAGAAAAAAAACAGCCAATCAAGGCTAATGCACCAAGCAATAATTAATCAAGTTGATCATATAGTCTCACCCAAAACTGTCGCAACTCCTTCCTCATGATTTACCTAGATTGCAGTGCGCAAAAAATGGCTTTCTGTGTTTCTGAGAAGTGTGTCAAATGAGATACTGGTGCCCTGTATTTATAGTATTCTGGAAGACTTGCTTGGGCCGACTTCCTTCTCTGGGTACTAATTAATTCACATTAATTATATTTCTTCATCCGACATCTTGTCTAGGGTTTCCTTCCTTTCTTTTCTTCCTTCCGGAACATTATAATCTTTTCAAAGGTCACAATAGAGGTTCATACCTCCCGAAGATACCATAATATCAACATAGACATAGTTCCCTAACAACATAAATGAACCATAAAATACAAGAATACCATAACAACCATAAAATAACCCCAAAATTTCAATCAACCATAAATATGAAATATTTTTTCAATTACTCTTTTTTCATATCTATGGTCATTCAAGTATACAATAAAGATCACTTCTAATACTAATGGTCTACATTAAATTACAGTAAGGAAAGAAGTATTATACCTTTGATGATTTATTACCTGGAATTGTTTGTAGTTGGAGGTTTCCACCAACAACCAAGTTCATAAAGTGGTATACAACATCACCTAGTCTATAATCTTGAAATACATAACCACCTTTCTTCTATGTTTTTCCATCCTGCATCACATATTTTCTTTTAAGAACCATCAACCCAATAAAAAATTCAATGATTTCATAGTCTATTATTGAGAGAATGAGTGTCTTCTTTCCCTCTAAGAAACATTCCAACCAACAGTAAGTGCCACATTCATTACCTCTTGGGAAACCACTGCATATATGTATCATGCAAAAAATAGAGTTCCAACACGTGAATCCACTAAATGAACAAAGAATAAAACATTGATTCCAATTATTTGAAATTTAATAGAAGGATTCATAGAACCCGCCACTATGAGGTAGGAGACGTGATCATAATATGTTGAAATATTTAATTGGTCCTCCTCCAACTGGGATAATTCCATATTTATATATTTACCAATAGCGAGTGATACACGATCCCATCTATCAACCCGGTCTGTGGATTCCCAATCATGCCATTCATTACTACTACATGGACCACAGAAGAAAGAGAGTTTGCTCATCCATATTTGAACTATTGCATTGTCTAATGTTTGATCTGAATGGAATCCATGAGTTCCCTAGATTTGTTTTCATTCCTTTCCTAGGTGATTGGTCTTCATGGGTTCTTGTTCCCTCTCCCATTATTGAAGAACACCATTCAACAATGGATTTTGCATCTAGAATGAGGGAAGTAGTTGTGAAATTTATTTATATCCTACGTAAAACTATTTTAATGCATGTTCCTACTCCATCATTCTCTTGTTTCTCCTACCCAGACTCAAAATGGTTCCTAATATGTGGTACCTTGATTTGATTGTGCAAAGTACACAACCATTGAAATACATGATCATTTTTTAACTGCCCCGCAAAACTATATGACCAAATCCAATGTTGATCCATATGTATGTTCTTCCCCTTAAGGTTATTGTAAAACAACTGGAAGCAATGTTGTACATAGACTAAGTTGTGGCACCAATCATCTCTTATGTAGAAGTGATACTCTTTCAATATAACTATGTTGTGTTTTTTGCTACCTGGCCCATGTCTATATGTGATATGGACCATTATGTCGACCTTCTCTAAGTGATAATATTGGCCTTAATCTTATTTTACGGTTAAAGGGTGTAGTTCTCAGCAAAATCAAGCACTGATAAGACAATACCAATGAGAAATGTATCTCTGCATGTTCTAAAATGATCGTCCTTCCATAGAACCATATACACATGTTGAACATATTGTTGCATATTTTTTACGAAGTCCTTGATGAAGTCACATACTCATGCCTAGGGAGTCACCAATTGTATCATCTTTCTTTCATTCCCTCTGTCAATATAATAAGCAACATAGTTAAGAATTTTCAAGGAAACCTCTTCCCTCCCTAATTTATACTCATCACTTACTTGGATGCACTTTCTCAGTAATTCCATTCCACCGCACCTAGGGCATGTCCCATCTAAGAAATATTTTTGATAAAATGTACAACCCTATGGAATTTTACACAAGATGTTGTGAATAAAGTCTCCAAATTATGACTACTAAACTATAACTGAGCATCCATGCACAAGGGTGTTATGCAATAAAAGAAATATGTGTGTTTGTGTGATAATAATAACAACAATCAATGTGATATCTGTTGGATCATGTTGTTATTGATGTCAAAGGAACAATTTCTTGTCCTAGTACATTGATGTAGTATATATTGTCATTGTTGTAAATGAATTGATGTCAAGTGAAGTCATTTATAAATGATGCATAGATGATGTCATGCATAGATGAAGATGGATCAATGTGTTGTCATTGATATATAATGCATAGATGGATTGATGCATAGATGAAGATGGATAAATGTGTTGTCATTGATATATGATGCATAGATAGATTTATGCATTAATGTATTGATCGTTAGATCATGTGGTCATGCATGGAATCAATGACAAAGGGACAATGTCATAGTGATGTGTTGTCATGGGTTATTCTAGTTAGACTAATGTAAAGATGACTCATTATTTTCTTGTCATGGTTGATAGGAAGAACAAATGGATGAACTCCAAAGTGGTCCCCTTATGGTGAAATCCCTCATGGGAAGACACTTTGCGGTTGAGTTATCCTAGAAGTATGGTTAGAGAACCCATTCTTAATTATGGAATAATGAGATGAATATCAATGAATTTTTCAGTGAAACTATCCTAGATGGATATTTCTTGTCATGCCATTTCCGGTGGTATGTGGAACATCACATAACTCCTCATGTTTTGAGATTTATGGCCTTACAAAATTGAAGGACCCTCATGTGTTGGCTAGAAACCCCAAAAGGTCAAAGAAGTCAAAGTGCTTACAAAGAAGAAATTATTTAAATAGTAAAAAGTCAAAGAGGATTATTTAAATAATAAAGTTAATAGAGAACTTTCTAATTATGGAAAGTGGTTATAAATGGATAACCCTAAAAATAAGGAAAGTGGGTTAAATGGACAAGTGGCCATGTGAACAAAGTGGCTAAGTGAGAAAAGTTGGATAAAGATGGCCATGTGGACAAAATGGTTATATGGATAAAGTGGATATGTGGACAAAGTGGCTAAGTGGATCCTTCTAAAGGAAGCTACTTGGAGAGTATAAATAGAGAGCGAGGGTCTCTTGTAAATGTATCTCTCTTGAGCATATATTGAAGATATATTATGAGTAAGAGAGTGATTGCAAGTTCTCATGGACGCATCAAAGTTTTTGTAAGTTTGAGATCTTGATGGTGAAAGTTTCATAAGTTTAGAAACCCTAGTTTCTGAAGGAGCACGTGGGCTGCAGTGAGCCAGAGTGCGTACATACGCGGGCTATAGTGAGGCAGGGTGCGTACACACGTGGGATGAAGGAGATTAGAGCCCATACAGTTAGATAAATTCGTGGATACTTGAGTGTGAGATGGTGCTAGGTTTCTGAAGTCTGAAGCAAGTTCAGATATGCATTCGATGGGCTCATATCTGCCATAGAAATTCTGGTATGGTTACATGATTGTTTTGATGGATACTTGTGCTTATGGTATGGTGAATTCTTAAGGCTTTCTTGGTATGGTTGTCATGATATGTTTAATGTTGATTTATTGATAGAGTGAGAAACACTCTTATGTTTCAGTACTGATATGGTTTCCATAGTATACTAGTTTCTTATACATGATTAAGTAGCATTCATATTTTATGGTTGAGGAGCATGAGTAAGTTTTTGGAGAGCATAGATGTGTTGTGATTGGTTATGGTATAGATTGGACAGTGAAAGGAAGAAGTGGACATGAATGCAGGCTGCAGAGGGTCTGAGTTTTTCAAGGAGAGAAAACCCTTGTTGTTCAGAAGGCATACACAGGGTGCAGTACAGATAGGTCGTGTACATATGCGGGTTGTACTACTGGTAGGGCGTGTACATATGCATGCTGCACTACTAACATGTCACATACCTGTTGACATATTGGTATATGTTGAGGATTGAATCCTATTCTTAGTTGGTGATGATTTTTGTAAGCTAATTCTTTCATTGTAGAGCTGGTGCTCTTGTGGAGTTGATACTCTATTCAATTGTTGTTAATAAACCCAAGGATTGTCATCCATAATAAAAGGAAAATTGTACATACATCTTGTGTTCTTTGTGGTGATGGATTATTGATGATATATGTTGTTGTTATCTATTGGTGATATATGTTCACATACAAATGGTTATAAATGACAATAATAAGTGATGAGTAAATGGTGATTTCTAACTAAGGAATTTTTGTGAAGGGAAGTGCAAACAAATCTCTACACTGATTCACCCCCTCTCTCAGTGTGGTCAATGTGTACAACAATTCGTATTAGACCTGACCTTCACTATAAAGCCTTACAAATCTTGGAGGAGATCCATGGACACACAAATGGATGATGAATTTCCAATCCTTGATGATGAAAATTATTCAGCACGGAGAATAGAAATGAAAGAGTATTTGAAAGAAAAAGGAGGAGGTGTTTGGAAAGCAACTATTGGTGGATTAGCTCCTTGAAGAACATGTCAATGTTTTCATCTCAAAAGGAAGAAAAGAATAATGATGCATTGGCTCTCAAGACCATTTTCAATGGAATATCAAGTTCTATCAAAGAAAGCATGGGATAATGCACATCTGCCAAGGATCTATGGATAAATCTAGAGAAGACATACCAAGGAAAAAAGGAAGACACTAAAGACAACTCCATCAACAACAATGCAGGTAAAGAATATCCAAAATCCTCTGATTGCAATAATTATAAATGTGATGAAGTTGAATTTTTCTCTACAAGTGAATAAGATCTAGAAATATTTAGTGTAGAATTAGATGACAATTATCCCATGGAAGAAGTAGAAGAAGAACTTTCAAATATTAAAAATAAAGTTGATTGGGGTCTATATGAATACAAATATGACCATCGTTATATTGAATATAGCTATCTTTCTGAGAACACTAAAAGGTTTCTTGAAAAAAATCAAAAGCATATGTTGAAACTAAAGGAAATGCTCAAAGAAAAAGAAGAAAGTAAAATGACTCAATTAGAACAAAAAGAAGAAGAGATCAAAATAACAAAGAATGAAATAGAAGAAAATAAGAAGGTAGATGATGAGATTTGAAAATTTCTTGAATTTAATATGCATCTCAAGACCCAAATTGAAGAAGCCAAAAGGATAGAGGAACTATTAAAGAATCAAGTAGATGAAAAGGAAGAGTCATGTCATAAGTTGGAAGCTGAAGTTGTTGATCTTAGAAATAAAGTAGAGAATTCAAACAAATTCTTGAATAGCTAAACAATCTTGAATGAAATCTTGGATAGTCAAATATAACCAAATGATAAATCGGGTATTTGATACAACAAAGAAGCTACACATGTTGAAGTAAGCACCTCAAAGAAGCTTGAGGTAAGTCCCTCATTCTCAAAATATGGAAATAATGTTGCAAGTCAACCATCTACACAAGGGAAGGAAATTTTCAAAAGAAAAAAGCAAGGAAGACATCAAGAATCCATATTTACACCTCAAAGAAAATTCAAAAGAGAGACACATTCAATATGGACACCAAAGAAAAGGTATGAAAATGTTTTTCATGGTCACTATTACTCATGTAATGACTATGGTAACAAATCTTTGGAATTCATATATTATGCAAGGATATATAATGAAATATTTCATAACACCCTAAGGTGTTTGAGATTTAATCAAGTAGGACACATTGTTGCTCATTGTCACACTATGAGATGCTACAATTGTAGTGGATTTGGCCACAAATCCAAGGATTGCTGGAACACAAGAGAAAATCCATGAGGAGTTTTTCATATAGTATGACTAGAATAACACATGAGCCTAGAAGAGAAGACAAGGTTGGAAAGATGGAAGCTCAGAGCTCAAGTTCTAAGAAGTCGGGACACCTTAAAAAGTGGGTGAAGAATACTAAACAATCAGAGAAGAATGGAATCCATAAGGAAATCTCAATATTTACTTCTTCTTAAGAGTACGATGGTTACATTGGTAACATTCATGTACATATGCGAGATCACCTATAAATAGGGAACATACATACGCGAGTTGTCTATATAGCAGGCCATGTACATGTGGTAAAATCCTTGGAAAGTAGGTTATGAAAATAAGTTGCAGCTTGGTGTGATGGTATAAATTTGTGTTGCAGGGTCTGACATGGTTTGTTGAAGGGTATGACATGGTTTTTTGTAGGGTCTGACATGGTTTTTTGTTGGTTTTCATGATTACATGTTGGCATACATAATTGATGTATGTATGGTGATGACATACGATTGAGTTTTGAAAGTATATCCTTGTTACATTATACTAACTCCAAAGTATGGATTGAGGCTTTTTCTGTTGACGAACAATGTTGGTTGTGACAATGAAGTTATGGAACTTTGGTTATGAGATATATCATGATGATGATAGATAGAGATGTCATTGATCTATTGAGGCACACTTCTAGTACATGTATTTTTGGATGCTTATTATTTTTTGTAGTGAATGGTGGTTAAGGAAGATTTGTTGGGGAAAATGGCTTGTACATATTTGAGTTCCAGTGATATATCTTGTGATGTATCATTAGAGGCATATTTGTTGGATATATTGTTGCATACATTTAGCATGTGGTTGAGCTATGTATTGGGACATGTAGTTGATGAGTTGATGAGGTGGTTATATTGTACATCATTGATGAGTCATAGATTGATCTATAGTTGATGCATGATTGATACACTTTTGGTGCATTGTTAGAAGCACCTACTAGCAGTATGATTGGCACATGATTTATGGTTGATATGACATACATATATAAGATCACCTCTTGTTGAGGTTTGGTGCATGGTTGATGCACTTGCTTGGTACAAGTGGTGATACATGTTTGGTGCTCTTGTTGATGTATGGGTTGATATAGTTGAGACAATTGTTATGATACTTGATGGTTGAGATACATGGTTGTGGCACTTGGTTCATGGTAGAAGCATATCATGAGTGATATGACACTTGTTTGAGACACATGGTTGGCAGGTTGGTAGAAGCATATGTTTGGTACACAGTTAGTACATGTTATTGGAATATGGTTGATACACTCCATTGATGATATCTTATGGTATATCTTATGGTATTGATGTACATGGTTGATGAACATGGGTGTTGTGCATGGTTGGCACAAAACATGGCACATGATGTACTTGGTTGATGTTTTGTTCATGATTCTCTATTCATTGTTGACATATCTTTTTCTTCATCATGTATTTTATGGCACGCGTTTGATGCGTGGACAGGTCCAAGGATTGTCATAGGAGGAGCATATAATTATTGAGAAGTTGATATATGTTTAGGTTGAGCAGTAGCATTTGCAGTAGAAGAATTTTGTAGTGGTATCATGTTGTCCACATTGCAGAGAAGATAGGGGGAGACATACCCATAGGGGGAGTCATTATTCTTCCCATGATTCCAGGAGGAGATATCTATCATATGTAAAGGTAAATACTTGGAGAAAGAGCACAAAGGCATGGTTCCAAGGGGAGCAATGGTCACAAGGGGAGCATGAGCAATATATCTTTAGCATTACATCAGACTGATGTCCCTTGTTCAAAAGGGGAGAGATTATTCAGAGGAAGAACAAAGGCACTTAGCCAGGGGGAGAAGCCCCAAGGAGAGTTCAGGCAGGGAGAGAAGTCCCAAGGATAGAAATACCCTTTTCCATTGATGTCAAAGGGGGAGATATAGTCACATTGATGTGATTGAGATGACTATTAATGAAGAGAAATTCCATGTCTACATGTTTCCATCAATGATTGGTGTTGACATCAATGTTGGTATTGCCATCAATGTCAAAGGGGGAGATTGTTGGATCATGTTGTCATTGATGTCAAAGGAACAATTTCTTCTCCTAGTATATTGATGTAGTATGTATTTTCATTGTTGTAAATGAATTGATGTCAAGTGAAGTCATTGATAAATGATGCATAGATGATGTCATGCATAGATGAATATGGATCAATGTGTTGTCATTGATATAAGATGCATATATGGATTTATGCATAGATGAAGATGGATCAATGTGTTGTAATTGATATATGATGCATAGATAGATTGCTGCATTAATGTATTGATCATTGGATCATGTGGTCATGCATGGAATCAATGACAAAGGGACAATGGCATAGTGATGTGTTTTCATGGGTTATACCAGTTGGATTAATGTAAAGATGACTCATTATTGTCTTTTCATGGTTGATAAGAAGAACAAATGGATGAACTCCAAAGTGGTCCCCTTATGGTGAAATCCCTCATAGGAAGACGCTTTAAGGTTGAGTTATCCTATAAGTATGGTTAGACAACCCATTCTTAATTATGGAATAATGAAATGAAGATCAGTGAATTTTTCAGTCAAACTATCCTAGATGGATAGTGCTTGTCATTCCATTTCTATTGATATGTGGAACGTCACATAACTCCTCACGGTTTGAGAGTTATGGCCTTACGAAGTTGGAGGACCCTCATGTGTTGGCTAGAAGCCCAAAAAGGTCAAAGAATTCAAAGTGCTTTCAAAGAAGAAATTATTTAAATAGTAAAAACTCAAAGAGGATTATTTAAATAATAAAGTTAATGCAGAAATTTCTAATTATGGAAAGTGGTTATAAATAGATTAATCCTAAAAATAAGGAAAGTGGGTTAAATGGAAAAGTGGCCATGTGAACAAAGTGGCTATGTGGACAAAGTTGGATAAAGGTGTTCATGTGGACAAAATGGTTGTGTGGATAAAGTGGATATGTGGAAAAAGTGGCTAAATGGATCCTTCTAAACGAAGCTACTTGGAGAGTATAAATAGAGAGCAAGGGTCTCTTGCAAATGTATCTCTCTTGAGCATATATTGAAGATCTATTTTGAGTAAGAGAGTGATTTCAAGTTCTCATAGACGCATAAAAGTTTCTGTAAGTCTGAGATCTTGATGGTGAAGGTTTCATAAATTCAAAAACCCTAGTTTTTGAAGGAGCACGTGGGTTGTAGTGAGATAGAGCACGTACACATGTGGGCTACAGTGAGGCAGGGCGCCTATACACGTGGGATGAAGGAGATCAAAGTGTGTATAGTTGGAGAAATCGATGGAGACTTGAGTGTGAGTAGGTGCCAGGTTCCTGAATTCTGAAGCAAGTTCCAGATCTGCATTCTATGGGCTCAAATATGCCATAGAAGTTCTGGTATGGTTATATGATTATTTTGATCGATACTTGTGCTTATGGTATGGTAAATGTTTAAGGCATTCTTGGTATGCCTGTCATGATATGGTTTATGTTGGTTGATTGATAGAGTGAGAAACACTCTTATGTTTCAATACTGATATGGTTGCCATAGTATACTGGTTGTTTATACATGATTAAGTAGCATTCATATTGTATGGTTGAGGAGCATGAGTAAGTTGTTGGAGAGAATATATGTGTTGTTGGAGGTAGGCGAAAGAGGAAAATCAAGGAAAATTTGGGAAATAAAGCATGCACGAGGAAAGAGATATCTAGAAGGAAGAAAAACATGCGTGCATGCAGGGAAGACCTAACGACGATAGGGTTAGGGTTTTGGTAATGTATTGTAAAGGCTGAAGAGCCAGAAATGTAAAAATATAGATACTTAGGTATCATAAGGGATTCATATTTATACTTAGGTATCATTTGGTTTAGAGTATTATCGAGTTTGACTAGTTATCTATGAGTTGATGTGATATGTAATATTTTGTTGTATGATCTATCTTTGTAAGATGTTGAGCTAGAGAGGGTGAAGGAGGGAATATATTGAGGGTTAGATCGCAAGATGAGGAGCCCAGTGTGATATAGTCTACCTCATATAGATGTTACCCAATGGGGAAGAGTTGTAAGCACGTGACGTTGTAGTGATAGAATGACTATAATAAAAAAGATGAGAGCCAAATCTTTGTGGGTGTATCCCAAGAGGGGGTGAACCACGGTAACATCTGTGTTATGTGATGAATGCATGCATATGTTTGTTGTCTTCAGTATTTATTGTTATGCTTAATGAATATTACCTGCTTATTCGCAAATGACGTTATATTATGGTTACAAGTTATAATAGTGGTTCAATATACAGTTCTCATATTTCACACTCAATCCTAGGATTTAAACACATGAGTCTTACAGCCACCCATTAATGCTATCTCGGGTGAGACTGCACAATGCATCTTGTGCATTGTGTTGCCTTTTGGTTTACCAGGAGGGACGATATTTTTAGAGGCTTTGTTGGAAACCTGAACATACATGAACCCTAGGTCAATAAAATCAGACAGAATAGAAGAAGAAGTAAGCCAATAGATGGTTCTATTGCCATTGGTAGGAATAGGAGAGGATTGATTAGATGAGATAGGTTGAACAAGAGAAGAGTGAAGAAAATAAGAAAGTAATGAGCCATTAGAAGGGGATGTTGAGACCACAAAATCCCACAAAAGCAGAGATCAAAAATTGTCTAAGAACCAAAGAGCTAGATTTTGCACAGAAAGATAACAGAAACCCTAGAATAACACCCCACAAATATCTGGAGAAATACGTGTTTACTGATCTGCATGAGATCTTTTTCTACGATTTTCCACATCTATTGCAAGAGTGGATACTAAGGTTGAAGGATAACCACACAACGAACCGGATCCAACAGTTAAGTGGACCCAAGTACAGATTGAGCAGTTACAGAAAGTGAACAACAAATTCACTCGCGTAGTATATTTTTGGCTTGATATTACTATGGCAGGTTTTATAACAGAGTTTGCAGTCGACACAATGAAGTCATATAGTACAACGGAGCAAGAGTTTATATGCGGTCCTCGAGGAAGGTACATTCAATCGTTGTATACTTCTATTAAGGTATTTCTATATAACAAAGGTGTCATGAAAACAGAGTCAAACAACTAAAATTCCCTGCGTGCATGGGGGAAGGGGGGAAGCACTAAAAGAAATATTAGAAATGGAAGGAGGAAAGGATAAGGGAAAGATGGAGGAACCATTGGAATCGATTATTATGGATGACAACCAGATCAAGCAGATCATGGCGACAACTAAAAAGATGCTTAGCAGATTACCTTACCAATACAAGGTTAATACCAAGAAGAGAGATGTAGCCGCGAGGGAAGGATTGGCAAGTGACGAGGAAGAGGTAGAGGAACTTTGTGCTATGGAGAAAATTGAGGAAATAATGCATGCAACATATGAGAGGAAGATGAGAGGTCTAGGAGTGGGGAGAGAAGGAAACAATCCTATCCATATTAATGTCATTATGGAACCCATAAACCCATGTGTGACCAATACACCAAAGAGAACACCACCATTTAGACAACCGAAGTTCATAAGCAGTCAGATAGTAGGAAGTACATATACACAAGGAACAATAACTAGAGGAGCCATTTCAGGAAGCACTAGTCAAGTATCTACACCACGTGGAGGTAGTAGTTCAACATTCAAAATGACAGGACACAATCCTACCATTAGGTTACTAGAATTCAAAGGAGAAGCGTCATAGGACCTGAAAAAACACTTGTTCATCTATGAGAAGATTTGGGAAGAAAAATAGATCACAAACGAAGACACTAAACTAGCACAACTAGCAATTACACTAAGGGACCACACACTGGATTGGTATATGAGTTTAGCTACAAACAATCCACCAGGGACAACCTGAACAATTGCAGGCATCAAGAAACTACTAATAAACGAGTTCGAGAAGATGATTTCAGAGGATCAATACATGAATGAGATGATCTAAATAAGACATAAACCAAGAGAGTTTGCATGGGATATTGATCAGAGATTCAAGTGAATGAAGGGAAAGTTAAAATATCTCATGACCGATATGCAACATTGGCACCTGTTTGTCAACTCACTACTCCCACACTTAAAATACCCATTGTGACAATAGAAGTTCCAGATGCAGGAAGAGGCTCTGTAGGAAGCCCTGCAACTGGAAGAAAACCAATATCAACAGACAAACCCAAATATCGAAGAAATGAAGGAGGATTTGAAGAACTTAATGTTCCAACTAAACCAGAATAAGAGCAAGGACAAATGAGAATATGTTTAGTGTACCACATGTAGGATAGAAGGAAACCACAATAATGAATGTCCGACATTCACACATTATATGGAAGTAGGAATGATAAATCCACTACCAACAGGAGGACTATGGTGTGAAATCTGCAAGAAAATGGGTCACGATCCTTATCACTGTACGATGATGCATAAATAATAGACAGTCCCAAAGAGTTCATATTGGAACTTTTGAAAGTCAGTGGGCCACAACGACAAAGATTGTAGAAAAATGGAGTTGATGTGAGAAAGGACATCAGATGCATATAGAGTGTAGGAAGAAATGATGGTTGGGAAAGCCACACCACCGTTTAATCAAGTTCCCTCTCCATACAACACTGCGCAGCAACAATATAATACTACACAACAACCATATAATAAAGCACAACCATAGTACAACATAGCACAACCTTAGTACAATACCACGCAGTACAATCAGGTGCCTCAGTATAACGCACCGAGAGGAGATTGAGCATGCTATATAGGTGGAGGATGAGTGAGAGGAGGTTTTGGATGAGGTAGAGGACTAGTGGTATGTCACAATTGTCAACAACCAAGACATTATGCAAGAGAATGTTTGCTTCCACCAACAAATTGCATGTATTGTCACACATCAGACCATGATACATAGGAATGTCTGACATTGTTAGTAAAGATCCAGGAAAAGAGGAACCAAAACAACCATAATGTTTTGTGGATATCAGCCGAAGCAAGGGATGAAGGACGAAACATCAACATAGTTACCCGCGGAGGAGCTAAAACAAGAAACAACATCAGGGAGTTCAGACTGAATGCCAACATCGGGGATTTCAACATGGATGACATCATACTGGATCTAGGATCTAAAGTCAACGTATTACCAAAGAAGACATGGAAATGCATGGGAGAGCCCACACTAGGATATTCATCGGTTCAACTGAAACTAGCAAACCAACACAGAGTCCTACCAATTGGTAGACTGAAAGGAGTAACATTAGACCTAGATGGAGTGCGCACTAAAGCATATTTTGAAGTCATTGAAATAGTGGACAACACATCACCATATCTAGCGTTTTTTGGTCTGGATTGGGCATTTGAAAACTAGGACATAATCAAATTAAAGACAAAAAGTATGACATTTGAGTCGGGAGAATACAGGTCATCGTGCCATTAGAACCATAATAAGGGGAAAGGTTTGTAAAACCTACTTTCTTAGACCTAGAGGAAATTAGCTGGTTGTACAAAACAACCGTGTGTGTTGAGGATTACATAAAACCAACTGTGGATGGGATACTCAGTTGGAAGATAATTACTTCATGTGCAATAGACTCAAATACCAGTCTAGAAAACTGGCAACAAAGGCTACACGAAGTTTCCATGAGAAGATTTGCACGAATAGACTGCATAGTAAGATGGGTAGGCATAGAGATAAGGAAACCACCTAGTTTTCATGGAATAAACGACTTGGAAACCTTCTTGAAAAAATACGAAGAAGAAGTTTTGGAGAACCAGAGACTGTTAGAATTTGATATATCACTCAAGGCCACAACTGCAATATGGTGGGGCACAAACAAAGAGACAATCACAAACTAGTACCAATGTAAGTGGTTACTACGCATAAGGTTCAACGTAGAACAAAAAAACAACAAGAAACAGAGGTACGATGGACAGGGGGCACCAATGCAGCACTTGGAGATATGCAGAACACTGTTGAAATTGACACCCCCAGATGAATGGCCCAATTATTTTATACACACCTTAGAGGGAATACCAGGGAACTGGTATACAAACCAGAAATTGCACAGAGGAACTGCGACCTGGATGACATTGCAACAAAATTTTACAGTCACTTTCTCATTCGAACATGAGAATGCCAACATAGATGCATCTCTGAAACAGATAAGAGGTGTGATATTCATCAAAGAACCAGAAGTAGAACTCATAATAGAAGAACAATAGCGGAACAAACAAACGGTCAAAGAACTGTTATCATGTTACCATGTGCAGGAGGAAGCACCGAATGAAGATGACCCACGCGATGTTCATATATAATAAGAAGAAGGTGAAAGAGAAGTGGAAGGACCACCTATAGAATCAAAATTTATTTCCACTCCAATCAAGGTAAATAAATTTAACATTGGGACAGTTGAGAATCCCAAAATGGCCAGCATTGGAGATTACTAGGATGAACAAATAGTAGA
The DNA here is from genome assembly GCA_009831015.1 of Picea engelmannii. Lineage (NCBI taxonomy): Eukaryota > Viridiplantae > Streptophyta > Pinopsida > Pinales > Pinaceae > Picea > Picea engelmannii. Next base: position 2,226,330 of record ML777197.1, read on the forward strand.
AAGCATAACAAAGTTATTGCGTGAATACACCGACTTGTTTCCCACAAAATTTACATAGATGAAGGGTATAGTCGAAGAGATACGAGAGATGAAGATACCACTCAAACCCGAAGTGAGATCAATCAGACAGTGACCATACAGACTAAATCCAATATATAAGAAGAAAGTGAAAGCTGAGATGGACAGGATGATCGAAGACAAAATCATAGAACCGGTCGAAGAATCAGAATGGATAAGCTCGATGGTAGTGCAGGAAGAAAAACAAGGAGGTATCAGGATATGCATCGAATTGAGGAAATTGAACGATGCATCCCTACATGACCTGTTCTCTACACCTTTCACGGATGAAGTGTTAGAGAACGTAGGAGGACATGAAGCTTACTCATTTATTGATGGTTTCTCAAGATAGCATAGGAAGACAGATACAAGACCACGTTTATGAAAGAATGGGATCCTACTAGTTCACAGTCATACCATTTGGACTGAAGAATGCACCAACAATATTTTGCAGAGTAGTCATCGCCGCGTTTAAGGAATTCATCCACCAATTCCTAGAGGTATACTTGGACGATTGGACAATTTATAGTTTGTTGAAAGACCACGTAGAAGTCTTACGAATGATGTTAGAGAGATGTAGGCAGTGCCAAATGTCACTGAACATAAAGAAATGCATATTTGGAACACCATTTGAGATACTATTGGGCCACATAGTATGCAAATAAGGTTTATTAGTAGATACTGCAAAGATTGCAGTAATTGTTAACTTACCACCACCAAACACAGTCTATCATCTAAGAGAGACATTGGGACACATAGGATACTACAAGAAATTTGTCAAAGGATACGTGTAGATTACTGTGCCAATGGAAAACCTATTAATAAAAGATAAAAAGTTTCAGTGGAACGATGAGTGTCAACACGGTCTGGATACCCTGAAGGAATAGAATCAGAACAGAGTGCGCGAATGGATCCAAATGCTATCTGTTATCAGGTGATTCTTTTCGCGCACTCTATTATGATTCTTTTCGCGCACTCTGTTCGTGGTGATAATGTACCTAGCTCCTGTTCTTTTTGCTGGTAGGTTGATTGGTACCACAAATCCTATTTCCCACTTATCGAATGCCTGCAATGTTACTTGTGGCCATAATGGCATCTCGTCCCTTCTATTGGGTTTACCTACCCTTTGACAGACATCACATCTTTGATAGTACTCCTTCGAGTCTTTGTGAATCTTAAGCCACCATAGTCCTATGCGCAATACCTTCTGTGTGATATCTTTTCCTACATAATGCTTCTTCTAAAACTTTTGGTCTTTCATGTTCTAACACATATCTTCGCAAGATGCTATCTACACCCATTTTTTATAAGTGTCCTACGATCAGTTGATAGTCTGCGACGCAGACTACCAGGTTTTTCTTCTACACAGTGTTATATTCTTGCGGTACAGTACCTGTTCTCTAGTACTAAATGATATATGCAAAGTATTCATCAACGATCTAGACTGAGAATAATTGTGCATCCAAGAAGTTGTCTTCTAAATTCATCGGTTATTCTCCATTTGTGACTCTTGATAGGTGGTCAGGTCCTGCATTCAATTTTCCTGGCTTGACTATTATTTCAAAGTCAAATTCTTGAAATAGTAGTAACCAACAAACAATTATCCCCCCCAACACTGGCTTTTTGAATAGGTATTTAGGGGCTGAATGATCTGTGAACATCTTAAAGTGTTTTCCCAATAAGTAGCATCTGAAATTTTGCAGTGCGTAGACCATATCTAGGCCTTCCCTTTCTGTAGTGGTATAGTTCTGTTCTGATTCTGATAACTTTCTTCTCGCAAATGCTATCAGGTGATCCAAATGCTATCTGTTATCAGGATACCCTGGAGAGTTATCAGGTGATTCTGATAACTTTCTTCTCGCTCCACTCAAGGAGAATACCGCGCAAGAGAAAACACAGGCATCAAAGCTCAAAGAGAAGTTCTAGGCGGTCACTAGGGAGATCGAATAATTGTGTTAGGTGGCTCAGGACAAGCCACATGTCAGTGTTGGGGGCTGTTGGAGGTAGGCCAAAGCAGAAAATCAAGGTGATTTTTGGAAAGAAAGCATGCATGAGGAAAGCGACAATTGGAAGGAAGAACAACACACACACATGCATGGAAGACCTAACGATGGTAGGTTTAGGGTTTTGGTAATGTATTGTAAAGGCTAAAAATCCATAAATGTAAAAATATAGATACTTAGGTATCATAAGGGGTTCGTATTTATACTTAGGTATCATTTGGTTCAGAGTATTATAGAGTTTAACTAGTTATCTATGATTTGATGCGATATGTAATATTTTTTTGTATGATCTATCTTTGTAAGTTGTTGATCTAGAGAGAGCGAAGGAGGGAAGATATTGAGGGTTATATCGTGAGCTGAGGATCCTGGTGCGATCTAGTCCACCTCATATAGATCTTACCCAATGGGGAAGAGTTGTAAGCGCGCGATGTTGTAGTTATAGAACAACTATAATAAAAGAGATGAGAGCCAAATCTTTGTGGACGTCGACTAGGAGGGGGTGAACCACGGTAACATCTATGTTATGTGATGAATGCATGCATATCTTTATTTTCTTCAGTAGTTATTATTATGCTTAATGAATGAGTTGTTATATTTCATGTTTATTTGCAAATGATGTTATATTGTGGTTACAAGTTATAATAGCAATTTAATATATAGTTCCCATATATCGCACTCAATCCTAGGATGTAAACACATGAGTCTTACAACCACCCATTAAATCTATCTCGGGTGAGACTGTGCAGTGCATCCTATGCGTTGTGTTTCCTTCTAGTTTACGAGGAGGGCCAATAGTTTTAGAGGATTTGTTGGAAACCCAAACATACATGAACCTTGGGTCAATAAACTCAGACATAATAGAAGAAGAAGTAAGCCAACATATGTTGTGATTGGTTATGGTACAATTTGTACATTGAAAGGCAGAAGTGGACTTGACTGAAGGCTGCAGAGGATCTGATTTTTTCAAGGAAAGAAAACCCTAGTTGTTCAGAAGGCATATGCAAGGTGCAGTACAGATAGGTCACATACATATGCAGGTTGTACTACTGGTAGGCCACGTACATAAGCATGTTGCACTTAGCCACTTTTTCCACTTGTCCACTTAGCCACTTTGTCCACTTAGCCACTTTGTTCACATGGCCACTTGTCCATTTAGCTCACTTTCCTTATTTTTAGGGTTAATCCATTTTTAACCACTTTACATAATTAGAAAGTTCTCCATTAACTTTATTATTTAAATAATCCTCTTTGACTTTTTACTATTTAAATAATTTCTTCTTTGTAAGCACTTTGACTTCTTTGACCTTTTTGGGGATTCTAGACAACACATGAGGGTCCTCCAACTTCGTAAGGTCATAACTCATAAACTGTAAGGATTTATGTGACGTTCCAGATACCACCGGAAATGACATGACAAGCACTATCCATATAGGATCGTTTCACAGAAAAATTCACTGATATTCATCTCATTATTCCATAATTAAGCATGGGTTCTCTAACCAAGATTCTAGGATAACGCAACCGCAAAGCATCTTCCCCTGAAAGATTTCACCATAAGGGGACCACTTTGGATTTCATCCATTTGTTCTTCCAATCAAACATGGAAAGAGAATAATGAGTCATATTTACATTAATCCAACTGGAATAACCCATGACAACACATCACTATGTCATTGTCCCTTTGTCATTGATTCCATGCATGACCACATGATCCAACGATCAATGCATTAATGCATCAATCTATCTATGCATCATATATCAATGACAACACATTGATCTATCTTCATCTATGAAGAAATCCATCTATGCACCATATATCAATGACAACACATTGATCCATCTTCATCTATGCATGACATCATCTATGCACCATTTATCAATGACTTCACTTGACATCAATTCATTTACAACAATGACAATACATTCTACATAAATATACTATGACAAGAAATTGTTCCTTTGACATCAATATTGACAACATGATCCAACAATATTCCCCTTTGACATTGATAATAATACCAACATTGATGTCAACACCAATCATTTATGGCAACATGTAGACATGGCATTCCTCTTCATCAATAGTCATCTCAATCACATCAATGTGACTATATCTCCCCCTTTCACATCAATGGAAAAGGGTAGTTTTTTCCTTGGGATTGATCCCCCTGCCTGAAATCTCCTTGGGCTTGTCCCCTTGCTTGAGTGCCTTTGTTATTCCTCTGAATAATCTCTCCCCTTTTGAACAAGGGATATCACTCTGATGTAATGCTGAATATATATTGCTCATGATCCCCCTATGACCATCACTCCCCTTGGAACCATGCCTTTGTGCTCTTTCTCCAAGTTTTTTCCTTTGCATCTGATAAATATCGCCTCCTGGAAAGATGGGAAGAATAATGACTCCCCCTATGGGTATGTCTCCCACTATCTTCTATGAAATATGGACAATATGCTACCACTGCAATATGCTTCTGCTGCAAATTCTACTGCTCAACTAGAACATAGATCAACTGCTCAAGAATGATTTTCTCTTCCTATGACGATCCTTGGACCTGTCCATGCATCAAACTCGTGCCAGAACATACATCATGAAGCAAAATATATGTCAAAAATGAATAGAGAATCATAAACAAAACATCAACCAAGTACATCCTATGCCATTTTGTGTGCCAACCATGCACAACACCCATGTTCATCAACCATATAGAGAAATACCATACAATATACCATAAGATATCATCAATGGAGTGTATCAACCATATTCCAATAACATGTACTAGTTGTGTACCAACCATATGTGTCTACCAACATGCCAACCATGTGTCTCAAACATGTGTCATATCACTCATGATATGCCTCTACCATGAACTAACTTCCACAACCATGTATTTCAACCATCAAGTATCATAAAAAGTGTCTCAACTATATCAACCCATACATCAACAAGTGCACCAAACATGTATCACCACTTGTACCAAGCAAGTGCATAAACCATGCACAAAACCTCAACAAGATGAACTACAATCAATATGTGATCTTATATATGTATGGCATATCAACCATAAACCATGTGCCAATCATACTGCTAGTAGGTGCTTCTAACAATGCACCAAAAGTGTATCATTCATGCATCAACTATATATCAAGCTATGGCTCATCAATTATGTACAATATAACCACCTCATCAACTCATCAACTACATGTCCCAATATGTAGCTCAACCACATGCCAAATGTATGCAAAAATATATCCAAAAAATATGCCTCTAATGATACATCACAAGATATATCACTGGAACTCAAATATGTACAAGCCATGTTCCCCAACATATATTCCTTAACCACGATTCACTACAAAAAATAATAAGCATCCAAAAATACATGTACTAGAAGTGTGCCTCAATAGAGAAATGACATATATAGCTATCATCATCATGATATATCTTATAACCAAAGTTCCATAACTTCATTGTCACAACTAGCATTGTTCCTCAATAGAAAAAGCCTCAATCCATACTCTAGAGTTAGTATAATGCAACAAGTATAGACTTTAAACACTCAACCGTATGTCATCACCATACATACATCAATTATGTATGCCAACATGTAATCATGAAAACCTCCAACAAACCATGTCAAGCCCTGCAACAAACCATGTCAGACCCTGCAACACAAAGTTATACCATCACACCAAGATACAACTTATTTTCATAGCCTACTTCCCAAGGATTTTACTATATGTATGTGGCCTGCTATACAAACAACTCATGTATGTACACGACCTATTTATAGGTCAACTCACATATGTACGCGACTATTACCAATGTAACCAGTGTACTCTTAAGAAGAATTCAAGCTTGAGATTTCCTTATGGATGCCATTTTGTTCTGATTGTTCAGTCTTGTTCACCCACTTTTGAAGGTGTCCCAGTATCTGAGAACTTGATCTCTGAGATTCCATGTCTCCAACATTGTCTTCTCTTCTAGCCTCATGTGTTCTTCTAGTCATACTATATGAAACACTCCTCATGGATTGTCTTCTTGTGTTCAAGAAATCCTCATATTTGTGACCAAATTCACTACAGTTGTAGCATCTCATGGTGTGACAATGAGAAAAAATGTGTCCTACTTGATTACTTCTCCAACACCTTAGGGTGTTATGAAATCTTTCATTATCTCTCCTTGCATAATATCTGCATTCCAAAGCTTTGTGACCATATTCATTACATGAGTAACAATGACCATGAAAAACATTTTCACACCTTTTCTTTGGTGTCCATCTTGAAGGTGTCTCTCTTCTAAATTTTCTTTAAGGTGTAAATATGGCTTCTTGATGTCTTCCTTTCTTTTTTCTTTTGAAAATTTCCTTCCCTTGTGTAGATGGTTGACTTGCAACATTATTTCCATCTTTTGAGAATGAGGGACTTACCTCAACCTTCTTTGAGGTGCTTGCTTCAACATGTGTAGCTTCTTTGTTGTATCCAATGCCTGATTTATCATTTGGTGATCTTTGACTATCCAATATTTCATTCAATATTGTTGAGCTATTCAAGAATTTGTTTGACTTCTCTACTTTCTTTCTAAGATCAACAACTTCAGCTTCCAAGTTATGACATGACTCTTCCTTTTCATCTAATTGATTATTTAATAGATCCTCTACCCTTTTGGCTTCTTCAATTTGGGTGTTGAGATGCATATTAACTTAAAGACTTTTGCTAATGTCATCATCTACCTTTTTATTTTCTTCTATTTCGTTATTTATTATTTTGATCTCTTCTTCTTTTTCTTCTAATTGAGTCTGTTTACTTTCTTCTTGTTCTTTGAGCATTTCCTATAGTTTCAACATATGCTTTTGATTCCTTTCAAGAAACCTTTTAGTGTTCTCAGAAAGATAGCTATAGTCTATATACCTATGCTCATATTTTTATTCATATAGACCCCAATCAAATTTCTTTTTAAGCTTTGAAAGTTCTTCTTCTACTTCTTCCATGGGATAACTATCATATGATTCTACACAAACTATTTCTAGATATTATTCACTTGTAGAGAAACATTCAACTTCATCACAATTAGAATTATTGCAATCAAAGGATTTTGGAGATTCTTTACCTTCATTGTTGTTGATGGAGTTGTCTTTAGTGTCTTCCTTTTTTCCTTGGTATGTCTTCTCTATATTTAGCCATAGATCCTTGGTGGATTTGCATTGTCCCATGATTTCTTTGATAGAACTTGAGAGTCCATTGAAAATGGTCTTGAGAGCCAATGCATAATTCTTCTTTTCTTTATTTTGAGCTACAAATTTTGACATGTTCTTCAAGGAACTGATCCACCAATAGTTTCTTTCCAAACACCTCCTCCTTTTTCTTTCAAATACTCTTTCATTTCTATTCTCCATGATAAATAGTTTTCCTCATCAAGGATTGGAACTTCATCATCCATTTGTGTGTCCATGTATCTCCTCCAAGATTTCTAAGGATTTATAGTGAAGGTCGGCTCTGATAGAAATTGTTGGACACATCGACCACACTGAGAGGGGGGTTGAATTAGTGTAGGGCTATGTTTGTACTTACCTTCACAAAAACGCCTTAGTTAGCAATCACCATTTACTCATCACTTATTACTGTCATTTATAAGAAGTTGTATGTGAACATATATCACCAAAAGATAACAACAACATATATCATCAATAATCCATCACCACAAAGAATACAATATGTATGTACAATTTTATTTTTATTATGGACTACAATCCTTGGGTTTATCAACAACAATTGAATAGAGTATCAACTCCACAAGAGAACCAGTTGTGCAATGCAAGACTCAACTTACAAAACTCATCACCAATTGAGAAGAGGATTCAATCCTCAACAGATACCAATATGACAACAGGTACACAACCTATTAGTAGTGCAACACGCATATGTACATGCCCTACCAGTAGTACAACCCGCGTATGTACGCGACCTAGTTGTACTATATCTTGTGTATGCCTTCTGAACAACTAGGGTTTGCTCTCCTTGAAAAACTCAAATCATATGCATCCTTCAGTCATCTCCACTTCTTCCTTTCACTGTCCAATCTGTACCATAACCAATCACAACACATCTATGCTCTCCAAAAAATTACTCATTCTCCTCAACCATACACTATGAATGCTATTTAATCATATATAAGCAACCAATATACTATGGAAACCATATTAGTACCAAAACATAAGAGTGTTGTTCACTCTATCAATCAACCAACATAAACCATATCATGAAAACCATACCAATAAATCCTTAATAATTCACCATACCATAAGCACAAGTATCCATCAAAACAATCATGTAACCATACCAGAAATTATATGGTAGACCTGAGCCCATAGAATGTAGATCTGGAACTTACTTCAGACTTCAAAAACCTGGCACCAGCTCACACTCAAGTATCCATGAATTTCTCCAACTGTACATGCTTTGATCTCCGTCATCCCACGTGTGTACATGCCTTGCCTCACTGTAGCCCGCGTATGTACACACTCTGGCTCATTGCAGCCCATGTGATCCTTCTGAAACTAGGGTTTTTGACCTTTCGAAACTTTCTCCATCAAGATCTCAGACTTACAAAGACTTTGATGCGTCCATGAGAACTTGCAATCACTCTCTTACTCAGAATAGATCTTCAATATATGCTCAAGAGAGATACATTTACAAGATACCCTTGATCTCTATTTATACTCTCCAAGTAGCTTCCTTTAGAAGGATCCACTTAGCCACTTTGTCCACATATCCACTTTATCCACATAACCATTTTTTCCACATGACCACCTTTATCCAACTTTGTCCACTTTATCCAACTTTATCCAACTTTATCCATTTATGGTTGATTGAAATTTTGGATTTATTTTATGGTTGTTATGGTATTCTTGTATTTTTTGGTTTAGTTATGTTGTTAGGGAACTATGTCTATCCCTTCCTTTCCTTTCCTTTACAATATTTTCCTTGTATTTACATGCCTTTCCTTTCTTTGACTTGAATTTCCTTTGATTTATTTCCTTTCATTGTCTTTCCATGCCTTGCCTTTCGTTTCCTATGTCTAGCCTTTCCTTGCCTTGTCTAGCCATGCATTTCCTTTCCTTTCCTTTCTTTGACTTGCCTTTCCATGTCTAGCCTTTCCTTTCCTTTAATGACCTTTCCTTTCCTTTCCTTTCCTTTGCTTGCCTTGCATTTTATTGCCTTGCCTTGCCTTGTCTTTACTTTCATTTCCTTTCCTTGTCTTTCCTTGCATTACCTTTCCATGACTTGGCTTTCCATGCCTTGCCTTGTCTTTCTTTATTGGCCTAGACTAGCCTTGTCTTGGCTTGGATTGGATTGGATTTCATTTCCTTGCCTAGAATTTCCTTCCCTTGTCTTGTCTTGTCTTGTCTTCGCTTAGGTTTACTTGTCTTTCCTTACCATGCCATGTCATGTCTTTCCATGTCTAGCCTTTCCTAGCCTTTCCTTGTCTTCACTTGGCTCAACTTGGCTTGACTTGGCTTTCCTTTCCTTGGCTTGTCTTGGATTTTCATGGTTTGGATTGCATTGGATTAGCTTGGATCGCCTAGTCTAGCCTTGCCATTCCATGTCCTTTCTTTCCATGTTTAGCCTTACCTAGGCTTTCCTTTCCTTTTCTTTCCTTTCATTTCCTTACTTTCATTTTCTTTCCTTTCCTTTGTTCTCCTTGACTTCCCTTTCCTTTCCTTTCCTTGCCTTGTATTAGATTGTCTTGCCTTGCCTTGCCTTTCCTTTCCTTGTCTTTCCTATCCTTTCCATGTCATGTATTTTATTTACATGTCTAGCATTTCCTTTCCTTTTCTTGCCTTGCCTTGCCTTTCTTTCCTAGCCTTAATTTTTCTTTGCTTGCCTTGACTTTTCTTTCCTTGTCTTGTCTTGGCTTTCCTTTACTTACCTTTCCTTGACTTTCTTTTGCTTTACTTGTCTTGCCTTACCATGTCTATCCTTGTCTTGGCTTGGCTTTCCTTTCCTTACCTTTCCTTGCTTGCCTACCCTTACCTTTCCTTTTATTTCCTTTCCTTCACTTTCCTTTCCTTGCCTTGGATTTCCTTGTATTTCCTTTTTTCCTTGTGTTGCCTTGTCCTAGCATGGCTTGGCTTGCCTTTTCTTTCCTTTCATTTCCTTTCCATGCATTTTCTTGTATTTATTTCCTATCCTAGCCTTGTCATATCTTGCCTTTCCTTGCATTGTCATGCCTTTTATTTCCTTTCCTTTCCATGCATTTGATTTCCTTTCCTTTCCTTAAAAGGTGTTAAATTTTCAAACATATGTAATAAGAACTAGAAAGATGATACAAATGACGTCATTGGAAAATTCTTAATGTGTAAAAGGAATAATTGAACAAATATTTCAGATTTATGATTGATTGAAATTTTGGCTTCATTTTATGGTTGTTATTGTATTCTTATATTTTGTGGTTCATTTTTTTTGTTAGATAACTATGTCTTTCTTTTCCTTTCTTTTCCTTTCCTTTCCTTTCCTTTCCTTGTCTTTTCTTTTCTTGGCTTTCATTTCCTTTCCTTTCCTTTCCTTTCCTTTCCATGCCTTGTCTTGGCTTGGATGGTATTAGCTTGTCTTTCCTTGACTTGCTTTTCCTTTTCTTTCCAGGTCTTGCCTTTCCTTTCTTTATTTGAATTTCCTCGTCCCGTCTAGCCTTGAATATCCCTTCCTTGTCTTGTATTATCTTGGATTAGATAGAATTTCCTTTCCTATCCATTTTTATCCTTCCCTTGCCTTGTTTGACTAGACTTACCTTTCCTTTGCTTGGACTGTGCCTCACTAAGAAAAACCCTGATTTCAAAGATCCTCCAACAAATTCTTTTATGGGAAACAAAATGACAATACATGGGAACCTGTATCTAAAATCGAGTGACCCAAATCTAATTCAAATGATGATTCATCCATCTCAGGACCGATTATAGTTTTATCATGAGTTGTAACTCACCTCCTCAAGTCACTCAGGGACATGTTAGAAATTTGGTTTGGGGGCATAATGTACAAACCAATCATCATAATGGATTTATATAAGCTCCCAAAGATCTATTTGACCAAGGCCCATGCAACCACGCTACCCAAAATCACTCGGCACAATGTTATTCAAAATAGACCACTTGCTCAGAAATTGCATTATGCCTCACTCACCAAAATCCTAGTTCCAGGGATTCTCCAACAAAAGATTTTATGGGAAAACAAATGATAGCCCACGGGTCCCCCTAATTGAAACATGGTTCCCTAAATCCAATGCAAATGATGGATTTTCCATTCGAGGCTCGGTTAGAGTTTTATAATGATTTGAAACTCACATCCTCAAGCCATTCAGGGACATGTTGAAAATTTGGTCTGGGGCATAAAATCCAAACCAAGCGGCATAACTAAGTTTCGTAATCTCCTACATATATTTTTTGCCAAGGACCACATGACCACACTACCCAAAATCTCTTAACACAATTTTCTTCAAAATCAACCACTTGTTTAGAAATTGCACTATGCCTCATTGAGAAAAACCCTAGTTTATGAGATCCTCCAAAAAAGATTTTTATGGAAAGAAAATGACAACAGAGGGGTGACCCCAACTAAAAATGGGTTCCCAAAATCCAATGCAACTAACTATTTGTCCATCTGAGGCCTAGTTAGATTTTAATCATGATTTTCACCTTGCCTGCTCAATCTATTCAGGGACATGTTGGAGATTTGGTCCTGGGGAATAAAATACAAATCGGGTGGCATAACAAAGTTTTGTAAACTTCCAAAAATCAGTTTTTCCAAGGCCCATGTGACCATGTTACTTGTAATCACCCAACAGAGTGTTCTTGAAAATAGACCACTTATTTAGAAATTGCATTATGCCTCACTGAGAAAAACCCTAGTTCCTAATATCCTCCAAAAAATGTATTTTTCAGGAAACAAAATGATAGTAGAGGGGTCCCCTTAGCTGAAACCCAGTTCCTCAAATATAATGCAACCAATGATTCATCCATCCAAGGCTCGGTTAGAGTTTTATCATGAGTTGTGACTCACCTCCTCAAAACATTCAAGGGCATGTTGAAAATTTGGTCTGGGGGAACAATATCCAAACCAAGCTTCATAATGGAGTTCCTTAAGCTCCCCCATGTCGTTTTTGTCAATTTTCACATGCAACTCTATGTGACTAATTTAAAATTTCTTCCTAGTGATATAACTATAACTAAACAAATTTACATGGAAATTATTGACTATATCCCCTCCTTACAATCCTTAGGGGTCACCATAGAAATCCCTCCACAAGTCAACGTCAAATTAGGATTTCCTTGTTGGTGTGAATCCCCAACAAAAGACCACAAATATCAACACCAAACTCATGCATCCCCCACTGAAATCTAAAGGGGTTTCCACCAAACGAAATGTGTGATGTGCTACCCATGATGATTCCCACATACCCAATACCTAGGGTTATGTGAGAATACCTTCCTGAAGCTATAAAAATAAATATCCCCTCTTAGCAAGGAAGGTATTCTCACCACACTCTATAAGTGGGAATGCCTACCGATGCTATAAAAGAATCAATGCTCCCTCTTAGTGAGCGAGGAATTCCATCCTCCATTATCACTTGGAAGTATCTCTATCTATGATACTGGATATTGTACCACAACTTCTCTCTAATACATCTAATTGACTGCTCCCTCTGTCACCGAATACAATCCTTCTCTCCAGTCCTCCTAACTGGTTTCATCCTCGGTAACTGAAGCAAATCCTATTTTCTGACATGATCCCATCCTGTAAGACATTCTTCTACTAGAATCCTCCTACCTTTGAACCTCTTGTCTATCCATATCAACCCATGATAGATACCTGGAAGTCTTGGAATATTCCTCTCTCCCATATATACCTTAAGGTTGGCTCCCACTAAGAGACCAGCTCTCCTTTTGGGCCTCTTGAATCCCTCTGAATTCAAACTCCTTTTGAGTCTCCTCACTCCCTCTGATTCCACATAACCTTCATAGATACCTAATCCTTGTCCACTATCCTTTGCATAGTCCTCAGAGGCTGATCCTCCCTATTAGATCATGAGGGACGAATCCATCCGAACTTTGTCTCCCTCTAAGTCGGTACTATTGGTGGGGCAAATTTTCTCACCACTAGTGGAGATACCTGGTCCTCCTCATCTATATATTTTATCCTATTGGTCAAAACACACATAGGATGGCCCTCTCTAACTCCAAGAACCATTTTTGATCCCTAGGTAGATCCTATGGGAATAAACAACACTGATCTAACTCAAAATAATATGGTGTACCCATTTCTCTCAATATTTGAGACTCAAAGAACAATCCTCATGAGTTTTAGTATCGATAGCACATTTGACAACCTCAACACCTCTCCTGAATCCAATCAGAATGGTACCATACCAAATCCTTGTACTACACATTTTACTCTCATGCCAAGCTCCACATACAAGTATGAGCCAGTCTCTTTAAAAGTGTCAAACAACTCTCTAGCACCTGTCATATGGAAAGATGCTCTAATATCCACCAGCCAAGTCCCCCTACTAGAAACTATACTTGAAAGGGAGGAGACAAACAAGATCTCCCTTTAGAAACTCTCTACAACCTCATCAACATCTATTTTTTATGCTTCTTTCCTTCTTCCCATTCCCCTCTTCTATGGACACTATGAAGAAAAATTACCATAGTCGTGACACTCAAATCATATGTATCTCTTGTCCTATGGGAATAATACAATCAGTCCATATCCTCTCAAACCTTGGAAATATCTCCTGTGCATAGATCCCCTGCACAAGAGGTTCCCAAAAACCTGGGAAGACCAACTCAACATCCAATAACACATGCCCATCCTAGAGAAACACTGCATAGTATTTCTCCTCAATCATTGAGTATGAGAACACACTTGTGGAACCCATAGCACCTTTTCCTCTCGAAATACACCCCTTGACCCCATCTATAATACTACTACTCCAGATCCCTATACTACATGCCTGGTCCTCTAACCAAGTTCCTCATACATACCTAAGTTAGAAACTGTGAAACTCAGTAACAAATACCATGCCCCTGTCATGTGCCTATGGCTCTCATTGTATAAGAACCGTGCAATCCTCCAAGGGAAGCATCTTTCCTCCCTAATTCATGAACATCCAATGAACTTCTCCCCAACTCCATCATATAAGTCACCAAAAAATATTTGTGTCTACACATGACACCATTTACCCTATGTCCTCGTTTGAATAGTCCCAAGATGCAAATAGACACTCATTATGGTCCACTCTAGACCACCAGAACTCATGTCTGCAAATGTCCTCATCATCTTGGGTCAAATACCACATACATTTTCATATCTCGACAATGTGAAACCCTGTGAACTAATGAAGACTATATCTCATCAACCTACCAAATTTATGAAGGAAGCTCATCCATGCTAAAGAAATTGAGCTTCACCCATTGCAAATCACCATAAAAAGTCACTAGAATTACATCCATAGGGTTAGAAATAAGCCACACAATATACTGCTATGATTTGGGCTCTCTGCCAATCCACTAGAACTCCAAACCTGCCACACCACCGAGCTACAATAATCCACAACTCTTTGTCTAGATAGTTTGTTCCATGTATCAAACTAGATACCATCTAACATGTTGCCACTTGCAACCATCACTATATCTCCCTCTCATAGCTATCACCTATGACCTTCCCAGAACAAGAATAAGAATAAGAACAACACTCCTCCAATGTTGTATCCAAAAGTGTGTCTCAAGATGATCCCCTTCTCTTCAAATCCCAAGATCTTATACCATGTCAATTTTCATATGCAACTGTATGTGACTAATTTTAGATATGAAAATTTATTCGTAGTGATCTAACTATCACTAAACAAATTTACACTAAAATTATTGAGGGAAAACATATGCAATGGAAACAACAAGATCAGAGATGAATCATCAATGCACAAGAGACACAATATTTTTTTTTTGTAACTTTATACAATTCTCCAAATATGAGGAACAAAACAAGTCCTCTCAAAGTCACCAAATCTAAGGATAGGACTAGTAATCTCAAAATCACCAAATTTGAGGAAAAAATTATCCTGCAATATACAAACAAGAAAACCAAAGATGAACAATATTATGGAAATATCCTCTGCCCATAAATCTGTTGTAGACCTCCTATATGACCTACCCAGGTCACTTGACGTTATGTTATATAGACCTACTCCTACCCCTAAGGACTTGTATGGATGTACACGACTGTTCACACAAAAACCCACGTATGTATGTGATTATTCCCGCTAAAACCCTCTTACATGTAAGAACAAATGTACAGACACTTCATACAACTCTCTCCACTTGTATAGATTCTTCCTTCTGTGGTTTCTTCTCTCTCCCACATGTGCGGTGTGATTTTCCCTGCCAATAATGGAAGAGAGAGAGTCCTCAACCCTAGACCAAATTTTCCACCCTAGAAAAATTTCTCTTTGCTGAAATCACCAAGATTCCTAGCACAAGGGAAGACCCACTTATGCTAGATCCATCATGTCTCCACACACTCTACATTATATGTAATTTCACAATGAACTCTCTCCTTTATATACAATCCTTTCGGGTAACCATAGAAGCCCTTCCAAAATTCATCATCAAATTATGATTTCCTTGTGGGTATGAAGCCCCAACACAAGCCCACAAATCCCATCACCAAACCGACCATGAAGCCCCCACTTAAATCCAAGGGGGTTTTCACCAAACCAAAAGTGTGATGTGGTGCCCACGACAATTCCCACATGCCCAACACCTAGGGTAATGTGAGAGTACCTACCCAGAGCTACAAAAATAAAAATGTTCGGTCAAGTCCCACATGACCATGCTAACCATAATTTTACAACACAATGTTCTTCAAAATCGACCAGTTGTTTAGAAATTGCACTGTGCCTCACTAAGAAAAATCGCAATTCTGGATATCCTCTAACAAACACTTTTCTAGGAAATAGAATGACAAGAGATGACCCGCCCTATTTGAAAACTAGTTCCTTGAATCCAATGCAATCGATGGTTTGTCCATTTGATGCTTGATTAGAGTTTTATTCTGAGTTTCAAGTCGCCTCCTCAAGCCATTCAAGGACATGTTGGAAATTTGGTCTTGTTACCCCCATCCTAGGGGTGACTAAGGATATTATGTCTTGAGGTCCATAGGTTGCATACATGGATTTTTGAGAGTCATATGAATAGAGTGTAGCCCCGAAGGTCCCTTATTTCTCATTGATGCATTCGACATGTCATCAACAACAACAACATCCACCACACTAGCCTAGTCCAAGAAGGAAATGGGTATTTACCCATCATGTAATGATTATGGGTATCATGGTAAGTGTCACTCTAATATTTGAATCATTTGAACATGTTGCAAAATATATTTCTTGATTACATAATGTTTTCTTGGAATTTATACTCTTTTCCTTATTTAACCCTGGTGGGTGTCATTTTGTCTTAATTAGTTGTTCACCCTCGGGAATAGGATGCTACTGGGGGGTTCCTTGAAGATTTATCATCCATTCCATATCATACTTATCACCTTCCATACTTCTTTTCATCGTTTTCCTTATCTTTTGAGATTTTTTAGGTGTACTAACCTAGGAAGGGATTGTACCTCATTTCATGGGAAGAAGGGGGTAAAGGCCCAGAGGGGAAAGTAGATGCAAAAATATAAAATTCAAATATAAACTTTCCATATGCCCTCCCAATAGGTCTTGAGAAACAATGAAGCATTATCTTTTAAAAGCATAAGAACTCCAAAATCATAATTTCACATTTATAGATGTCCCGTGTTTTTAGAGATATACTGACAAGTGCGTTACAAGATAGAATATACCCCCATGATACTCTATATACCTCTCCCTTCAAGTGAATCTTTGGTACTTCCCCCCAAGCTAATATATTAACCATAGGGAGTACCCAGTGTTTGGACCTTAATTACTTAATGTAAATAAATGGGCTTGGAAAAATGTTGCATCACGGATGAAGGGCCTCTCACCCTCTACAAAGGAACCCATAAATGAGACAATAAAAACCCTTCTATGTCATGAACCCCATGCCCAAAAATTCACCCCACTCCACTTCACATGCACACATGGATTAGATAGGTTTCTGTCAAGAAACACATTGGACCTAGGAAATGGTTGACCAATAGGATTCCTTGACACCACTAACACATGCTCGAGTGGTTTGATTATTAGATTTGGATTACATGTTATGATACTTGTGACTCATGTACCCTTGGAGGGAGTACAAGTTTATATTTGCAAAACCTTCCTCAATGGACATGTATTCATGAGGAGATGATTAGTTAAGACCTTCATGAAGGCTTGAAGCCCAAGGATGGATGCAGAGACCCCATGCCGGGGGCAAGATCGTGATGACTAGTTGCACAATGAAAGAAGAGGATGTTTCCCTTGGAGGCACTCTGACACGACCTTAGGATGGATTTCCACCTACTACCACTTGGATGTTTGCCTTTGGAGGACAAGAGTAGACTTCCTATCCTATGACATCACTTAGGAATAGGGATTGACTTGATGGAGGAGGTCCTTGAAGATGATGTTGGCATGTTTGGACAGGGGTCATGGCCTTTAGAGGCCTAGTGACATGCTTCTCTAGCTCAAAACCTCCTTGAGGAGTCCTAACGTCACCCTCTTTAGAGTCATTTTGTGAAGAATCGATTTTATTTTTTATTTTAATGAGAAAATTTATATGTATGCTCAGTTTTGTGAAAAGAAAAAACTATTGGGTAAAATAAGCCAGGATTTTCCATATAAATATGGTGTCCATTTTCATTTTTTCAAAATAACCCTCCCATTGAAGAGAGGAGACTAAATTGTTTTCCCTCTAAGTGTTATTCACTGAAATTACTAAGGTTCACTTGCTTGGATACTGTTGGATCATGTTGTCATTGATGCCAATGGTTTGATTATTTGGGAGATTGTTGGATCATATGTCATTGATGTAAATGGTTTGGTTTGATTGATTTCATTGGTTGATGTCAAGTAATTGATTGATATGATTCCCTTTATGAGAATGTTATATGTCCAAGTGGAAACCAATCGATGCAAAGGTAAACAAATGGATGAACTCCAAAGTGGTCCCCTTATGGTGAAAGCCCTCACGAGAAGACGCTTTGTGGATTGAGTTATCCTAGAAGAATGGTTGGAGGACCCATGCTGTCATTATTGTCTTATCATGATTGATAAGGTGTACAAATGGATGAAATCCAAAGTGGTCCCCTTATGGTGAAATCCCTTACGGGAAGACGCTTTACGGATTGAGTTATCCTAGAAGAATGGTTGGAGGACCCATGCTTGTATGAGGAATAACGAGATGAAGATCAAGGAAATTTTTGGTGAAAATATCCTAGATGGATAGTGCTTGTCATGCCATTTCTGGTGGTATGTGGAATGTCACATAAATCCTCCTGGTTTGAGAGTTATGGCCTTATGAAGTTGAAGGACCCTCACATGAAGGCTTGAAGCCCCCAAAGTCAAAGAAGTCA
>ML777197.1:2261815-2316274 GCA_009831015.1 Picea engelmannii
ATGAGTGGTTGACACATGATTGGTATATACTTGGTACATGGTTGGATGCACTTGTTTATGGTACAGGTTGATTACAGGTTGTTTGGCACAGGTTGGTGCATGGTTGATGCTCTTGTTTATGGTACAGATTGATATCTGTTGATTATTTTTGCCTCATCTCAGTTGGTGCTAAGAATGCAAGATGAGTCTTGCATATAGAGCTGGTGCTCTTGTAGAGTTGTACTTTATTCAGTTGTTGCTGATAAACCCCAAGGATTGTAGTCCGTAATAAAAAGAAAACTGTACATACATCTTGTGTTCTTTGTGTTCATTGTGGTGATGACTTGTTGATGATATATTGTTGATATATGTTGCTGATATGTGCTCACATCTAAATGGTTATAAATGAAAACAATGGGTAATGAATAAATGTTGAATGCTAATTGATGAGTTTTTGTGCAAGAGGGAAGTTTTGGGAAAAAGAACCCCAAACTCATTCACCCCCCCTCTAAGTGTGGTAGGTGTGTCCAACAGATACTTGTTTGGATGTATTTTGGATCATTTCTTAGTGGAATTTTGGAAAATCTAGGGTTTTAATGCATGATTATTCTTGGTGAAGTAAGCAAATATGCAATTTTCATTTCATGTTGAAAGTTTATGGTATGTTTACTTATTCATATTGAATATTATGAAATTTCTTTCTTGAAACCTTAGGAGTAAGAAACATAATGTGCTTCTTTATTTCTCTTTGTTTTTCTAAATTTTTCCTAAAAGGATCTTGTCTAGACAAACTTCTAGAGCCCTAAATTGCTATCACTTTAGAATATTTGCCTAGTTATTGTTGCATGAAATATATTTCAAGAGTCTAAGAATAGGATAAATCACTATGTCCTAGAAGTGCCTGCACCCTAGTTGAATCTTCTCTTTAAGTCTTGGTGATTGAGGACTTAAGGTAATACTTCTCAACCTTCCACCGTGTTATCTATTAGACAAGTATGATCATCGTTATTTCTCCAAGTTATTGTGCTAACATAATTGAATCCATAAGCCCTAAAAAGAACTAGTTCTTGCTTCTCTCTTCTTGGATGTTTGATTAGACACTTAAACTATATTCTCTTAAGATTATACTAACTAAATCTAATACTCACTTAGCCTAGTTCTCTAACTCGCTTGATGTTGTTATAATTTTTTGTTACAACCATCTAAATCAAAAATATTTTCTACATAATTGACTTTCAATGATAGCTAAACACTTCAGATATTGTTTGTGACAATTGGTTATCATTCTAGACAATAAATATTATCTTTTCGTTGTCTTTTCAAGCATTTTTGAAGAGCATTTTTTGCAACTGTTACAATTTATAAATTGTTGTTGTAAACTTATTCATTACCATAATTTATTACTATCTAGAACATTTTTACTTGGTTTACTATCTTCTGAGGATTTACTATGATATTTGTACTCGAAACGATCATATATATTCTCTATTGTCTTGTCCTGGGTAGGTACAAAAATTACACTTCTTATCCTCAATTTCTCAGACATAGAATTTGTTTAATTTGGTGACCAATGAGAGGGGGGTATTTCTTAACATAACCTTAGTCTATTCGTCCCTTTAAGCCATCGGGGATGCCTCCCTTGGGGTATAATTTCTTCTACTCCTAAAAGTGGGGATTTCCTATTGAGGTGACAGTGATAGGATATCCTTTTTGTTACACCAATATCCTTTACTTGTCTTGGGATTTTGCAAAGTAAATATTGTGTGATAATAGGTCCAAGGGACTAAAATACAAACCGAGTGGAATAATGGAGTTACGTAATCTCCTGCACATATGTTTTTCCAAGGCCCATGTGACTACACTAACCAAAATCACCTGAAAAAGTGTTCTTCAAAATTGACCACATGTTCATAGATCTCATTGTGCCTCACTGAGAAATACCCTAGTTCCATATATCCGACAAAAAATTATTTTCTGAGAAACAAAATGATAGCGAAGGTCTAATCGAGTTCCCCGAATCGATGCAACGATTGGAAATTTTGTTAGGGTACATAAAATACAAACCGAGCGGAAAAATAACATTTTATAAGCTCTTGCATGTATTTTTAGCTAAGACCCAAGTGACCACTCTACCCACAATAACCTAGCACACTGTTCTTCAAAATCGACCAGTTGTTCAAAAATTACATCGTCCATCACTGAGGAAAACCCTAGTTTCAGAGATCCTCCAACAAATAATTTTCTAGGAAATGGAGTGACATTGGTGTTAAGTTTTGAGCTATTATTAGGTTTCTTTTCAATTTACTAGATAACCATAGCATAGGTAGGATCACTGAGAGAAACAAAATCACAAGATACACAACATTTATCCTGGGAAACCCTCATGGGGGAGAAAACCCAACAAAACTTCCTTAATATAGATATCCAATACAATGCCAAGACAATAAACAAAAACAATAGAAAATATCCAACACTGAGCAATGTGCCTCTCTCTTCCTTTTCTCCCAATTGTAGCTACTAAACTTGCGCACTTGTTGAGAAAATGAGTGAGTGAGATAATGAGGTGTTGGCTTCCTTTATTTATACAAACTGGCAGGTGTTGAAAGGTGTCTCTTCACTGGTTAGGGCTGAGTTGTCTTCTTAGTGGTTAAAACCACTTTAATTAGCCTAGGGGACAACTTCTCAATTTCATATTATATTTAGGGTTTGACCAATCCACAAAAGGGGATTTGTTCAATTACAATTCCCA
Organism: Picea engelmannii; assembly: GCA_009831015.1. Taxonomy (NCBI): domain Eukaryota; kingdom Viridiplantae; phylum Streptophyta; class Pinopsida; order Pinales; family Pinaceae; genus Picea; species Picea engelmannii. The sequence continues at coordinate 2,264,544 of ML777197.1, forward strand.
ATATGATCAATCCACAAAAGGGGATTGATCTAAGGAATAATAACTCAATAACAAATAGAATACTCTTTGCAGTTACAATAGTTCAACAAGCAGAGGGGTCCACCTAGATGAAATCAGGTGCTCGAAATCCAATGCAACTAACAATTCATCCATCCAAGGATCGATTATATTTTTATCACGAGTTGCAACTCACCTCCTCAATCCATTTAGGAACTTATTGGAAATTTTGTTTGGGGGCATGATGTCCAAACCAAGAAGAAAGGCATGAAAAGGAAAGGAAATGCATGGAAAGGTAAGTGCAGTATTCCATATATAGAATAGTATGCAAAACATAAATATTTTAGCTAGAAATGGTAGAACAACAATGATATAACTAGAACAATACCAGAATATTACCAGAAAGAGCACCTTGATTAATGATAGCAATGTTCAGTTGCCTCTTCAAGGGGGAAACCTCCAATAGAGAAGATCTCTATTACAATAATATCCAAAACAAAACTTCTCATACCCTCTACTCTTATTTATACTAAATCTATCTATCCAAAAGAACAATCTAGAGGAAGATCCTTCTAGAAGTGAAATATTATATTAGATCTTCTTACAATTGAATTATTCCTCCTTATTGTTAGGCCTTATTAATATTGACCTTTATTACATGAAAATATATTATTCTACCCACTTGAGGGGTTAGGTAGTTTTAGGTCCCTAACATGTCCTCACCCTTAAAATAAGCCATTTCCTCAAGGCTTGCGATGAGGAAATTGTTGCAGAATGTTAGCTCGCTCCCATGTGGCATCTATGGGAGTTGTATCTTTCCACTGAACTAACACTTCCTTGATGATGCGCTAATGAATATGATGCTCACGCTGGTCCAAAATTTCTTGTGGTTGTTGTTATCACTTCAAGAGTCACTCTAGGTTCTAGATAGAGTGAGCTTGGTAACTTAATCAAATGCTCAAATAAAATGTATAAAATGGATCAAGTTGAATGATCTATTCATGAACTCTCTTACTCAATACATACATGAATACACTAAGACAGATAGACCCTTCAATTGTATTGTTCAGATGTTTTTTTAAAGATTGAAATGGATGGAGAATTCTTATCATACCAGCAGGATCACACACACTAAAGTATATATGAAAGGCCAACTATAATAAATAAAATACTTGTGTTTCTTGTCTATCAATGCAAAGAAAAAATGGAATTTATCATTCACTACATAAACATAGAATAATGAAAATACATTCATCCACAGGTACAGAAAAAGATAACTGAGAAAGAAGTATGAAAAAATTCAATGAAGAGTGTTTATATTCCAATATGCATTCAAGGAGTCTATTACAAAAGAGTTCTCCAAATCCTCAAAATCGAACCTCTTCAGGTCCTCCCTTTGGTGCTCTTTATAGAGAGATTAAATTCTCATATATATCCAAAATAGATGGATCTTATAACCTCTTCACCTATATTTATTTTGTTGATGATATCCAACTCAAATTCGAATTTGTGAGGTGGCTGGAACAAACAAAGTATAAAATTTCTGTAAATATGCCTCTCAAAGATTCACCTATATCTCCCAAATCCAAGCAGATTTTTGAAAACTGAGAGATTTTTTTTAAGAGGATCTCGTTCTTGTAAAAAACCTCTCTCACTTTCAAAAAATACCTTTCCAACGCATCATAATCTATCTCCAACAAATATGACTAAAAAAGGAAAATACAGATTTCAAAATCTAGTCATATCCCTACATTCTAGGATTTGATCCCTATAATGTTTCCATTGATGAAATGAAGTTCCACCTGAATTATTTGATGGGGGATGATATTATATTCAAATATGTGGCCACATTGACCCACAAATCCTCTTTCCAAGTTGAATTTTGACCAAAACTAATCCATGTTGAAAATAGGCAAGTTTGCAGTGTGCTTAGTGTAAAAAAGATAGTTTGCGCTGCAAACATTTCTGTAGAATGGATTCTTCAACCTTATTCATAAAATTCACTTGGAAATAAAAAATAAATCTTGAGGAGGTTTCTTTAGGTCTAATACCTCATAGTACATCATTCAATATGCTGAGAAAATACAAATTTGATCTTTAAATCTTGTTTTACCTTCTTATGTGAAATTAGGTTTTTGGCTAGGTAAAGAACTTCAAATGCTTTGGAGAAACACAAAAAAATTTGAGACAACTTCCCAAGAGTCTGATACTCTTCAATTTGAAAAATAATCTTTTGCAAACAGTTCTACTATATCCATATCCATCCCTGACTTGCTTTGACCAATCACCTAGTTGTGGCAAAACAAATTGTGCAATGAATGTATATTTTTTCACATTGAGAGCTTGCTAAGAACTTCATATGCTAGCACAAACTAAATTATGAACTTGTATCCTCATCAAAAACCTTGATTACATGCCTTGTACTCTGTTAGAACCAAAACCATTACTTGTAATAGGCAGGAAAATAAAATACCTTGTTTTGCACAGTGAAGTGGGTAATCATGAATAGACATGGTCTTAATAATGACTAAAAATGGTTAATGAAGGGTTACTAAGACTAATGATAACATGTTTTATATGTAGGACCCTCTTTTAGGCTTAGGATAACTCGAGCTAGGATAAATTGAAACATGCAAACTTTGGCTAAGTGACCCTAGATGACCACTAAGTCACTTCTTCAATACAATTGACATGACCAAACCTTGGTAAAAGAAATGACTTGAGAGACTCATAATGCTCGATTACTAAGGAAAATTTGGCAATTTCAAAGACTCAACAATTTAAAAAAACTCAAACTACCAGAACTTTCTAGGAGCTAACATTTGGCTCCAACTAGGGGTGGAAGCCTCCCTATGAGGTTCCAAGAAAATAGTATTTCTAGTCGCCTTTCCACTCAATTTGAAACCATGCAACCTCCTATAGTTATTGAGATCCAACCAATCTTCAAAAATATACATCCTAGACTCTATAGTGCCTAGTCCATTGGGTTATGGAGTCATCTAGTATTAAACATGTACAACCAATCATTTGCAAACCAACAAAATGAAGAGAATCTACCTGCTCGGATGGCGAGCTTATTCTCTTTACTATTCCTACTTCTAATAAGCAGAAGCAAATTAATCAAGTGAAATTGAATCTCCAATGTATCCAAGTAAGTAATTGACTAGCAACTTGAACTTTCCTTCCAACTTTAGGCAAAGTCACAAACACACGGACTGTAGCATGTGAATCATAATCTTTGAAATCATACTTACAATCCAAAAATTTGTCTTTAAATATGGCAATAACTGAAACTTCATCACTGAAAAAAATCTCCATATAAGTGGCATCTGGATCTTGAAATTCGCACAAAACTTGTTGTTGCTCAACAACTAACAAAGAAACATGCATCATCAATTTATCACCTAATCCTTTATGTTTTCCTTTTCCATATTTCTGTGCCTTGGATCCATCACTATGATGTGGTGGCCCATTACAATTAAAATTTTCTGAGAGAAAAGAAGAGATATGTTCTTGATATTCTACATCAGTGTCTCCATAATGATCAAATGAAAGATGAGTCTTAAAAGATATATCATGACAAAACTGATGATTACTCTTCCCAACAATGATATTTTTTAAAGATGTGTCAAAACTCATTATCTTTAAAAAATATCATGTATGTATTGATTACTCTCAAACTCAATACATACATGAATACACTCAGACAGATAGGGCCTTCAATTGTACTGTTCAGATGGTTTTTTAAAGATTTAAATGGATGGAGAATTCTTATCATACCAACAAGATCACACACACTAAAGTATATATGAAAGGCCAACTATAATAAGTAAAATACTTGTGTTTCTTGTCTATCAATGCAAATACAAAATGGCATTTATCAGTCACTACATAAAAATAGAATAATGAACATACATTCATCCAAAGGTACAAAAAAATGTAAGTGAGAAAGAATCTTGAACAAATTCAATGAAGGGTGCTTATATTCCAATATGCATTCAAGGATTCTTTTACAAAAGAGTTCTCCAAATCCTCAAAATCGAACCTCTTCATATCCTCCCTCTAGTGCTCTTTATAGAGATATTACATGGTCATCTAGATCCAAAATATATGGATCTCATAACCTCTTCATATATCTTTAGTTTGTTGAAGATATCTAACTCAAATTTGAACTTGTGAGGTGGCTAGAAAAAACAAAGTATAAAAATTTGAGAAATATGCCTCTCAAAGATTCACCTATATCTCCCAAATCCAAACAAAATTTGGAAAAATGAGAGGTTTTTTAAGACGAGATCATTTTGGTGAAAAAAATGTCTCATGTTCCAAAAATACCTTTCCATCTCATCATAATCTATCTCCAAAAAAAACAAAAAAATACAGATTTCAAAATCCAGTCATATCCCTACATTCTAGAATTTGATCCCTAGAATGTTTCCATTGATGAAATGCAGTTCCACCTGCATGATTTTATGGGGGATGATATTATATTCAAATATATGTGGCCACCTTGACCCAGAAATCATCTTTCCAAGTCGAATTTTGACCAAAACTAATCCATGTTGAAGCAAACTTTTCTGTAGAATGCATTCTTCAACCTAATGCATCAAATTCACTTGGAAAGAAAAAATGAATCTTGAGGACGTTGATCTAGTTCTAATACCTCATAGTACATCATTACATATGCTGAGAAAATCCAAATTTGATCTTTAAATCTTATTTTACCTTCTTATGTGAAATTAGGTTTTTGGCTAGGTAAAGAACTTCAAATGCTTTGGAGAAACACAAAATGTTTTGAGACAACTGCCCAAGAGTTTGATACTCTTGATTTTGAAAATGAATCTTCTGCAAACACTTCTACTATAGTCATATCCATCCCTGACTTGCTTTGACCAATCACCTAGTTGTAGCAAAAGAAATTGTACAATGAATGTAGATTTTTGCACATTGAGAGCTTGCTAAGATCTTCATATGCTAGAACACACTAAAGTATGAACTTGTATCCTCATCAAACACCTTTATTACATGCCTTGTAACTTGTTAGAACCAAAATAGTTACTTGTAATAGGAAGGAAAATAAAATACCCTATTTTTCACAGTGAAGTGGGTAATCCTGAATAGACATGGTCTTAATAATGCTAACAATGGTTAATGATGGGTTACTATGACTAATGATAACATTTTTCAGATGTAGGACCCTATTTTAGGCTTAGGATAACTTGATCTAGGATAAATTGAAACATGCAAACTTTGGCTAAGTGACCCTAGATGACCACTTAGTCACTTCTTCAATACAATTGACATGACCAAACCTTGGTAAAAGAAATGACTTGAGAGAGTCATAATGCTTGATGACTAAGGAAATTTTGGCAATTTCAAAGACTCAAAAATTTAAAAAAACTCAAACTACTAGAACGTTTTAGGAGCTAAAAGTTGCAACTAGATGGATCCTTCTTCATCTAACTCGAGAATCTTGGTTTGAGTTTGGAACTTAGTTCCAATCACCTTCTTTAAGGAGACATGAAAAACATGATGGAGATTAAAAGAACTAATAAAAGCTAACTGATAGACCACATGTACCATGCGCTTGAGAACTGTATAAGGACCAAAACATTTTGGCGCCAGTTTCTGACAATGTTCAACCTTGAGTGAAGTTTTTTTATAAGGTTGAAGTCGAAGAAATACTTGGTATCCTTCAAACAATTGATGTTCTGAGCAACCTTGATCGACTTGTTGCTTCATGTGATTCTGAGCCATGAAAAAATTCTCTTTGAAGGTCAGGCAAATAGCTTCTCGAACTGTAAGTGTTTGGTCAACCTCCTGAATCTTCGAGACACCTGACATGCAGAAGAGAACCAAAGGTGTATTTTTTCCATATACTGCTTCAAAAGGAGTCATGCAAGTAGTTGTATGGTAAGAAGTGTTGTACGACCATTCAACTGATGGTAACCCTTGAGCCCGTTGATTTTTCCTTTCAGAGGAAAAAAACCTCAAATAAGTCTCCAAACACTTGTTGACAACTTCAGTTTGACCATCAGTATGGGGATGATAGGCAATGCTAATATGCAGTTGGCTGCCCTGTAGCCTGAACAATTCGTTCCAAAATATTGTTGATGAAAGTGGGGTATCGATTAGAAACAACAAAATGAGGCATTCCATGAAGCTTGAAGATATGATGCATGAAACATTGAGCCACAGTGGATGTAATAAATGGATGTTGAACAACACAAAAATGAGAATACTTGGAAAGACAATAAACTACCACCATGATGACTGACTTATTTCCTGATTTAGGTAATCCTACAATGAAATCCATAGATATGTCCCTCCAAATAGCGGGTGCATTCAGAAGAGATTCGAGTGTGTTAGGGGATTTGATTGTTTCTCCCTTGTTATGTTGAAAAACATCACATTCTACCACAAAAGTGTGAACTTCCTTTTTCATACCATCCTAGAGAAAATAACGTTGGAACCTGTCATAGGTTTTGGTAAACCATGAGTGTCTAGCTGTGGGATTAGCATGAAGCTCAGAAATCACCTTGGATTTAATTTTTGACTGTTTACTTAAATACAAATGACCTCTGTAGTGAAGCTCATTATTGTGCCAAGAGTACCTTGGGAAACTGGAGAATTGTCTTGCAATTGTTGGATTAGATGAAAAAATTTAGGATCTTGTAGACATTCCCAGCGAACATCTTGGAGCCAATCTGGTACATTGAAGGATAGGGAGAACAAGGACTCTTCATTTTCATATTTACAAGAAAGAGTGCTAGAAACCACATTTTATTTACTTTTCTTGTAAATTATCTCATAATCATATCCAAAGAGCTTAGTTACCCATTTTTGTTGCTCTGGAGAGGAAGGTCGTTGCTCCAAAAAATACTTGAGGCTTTGATTATCTGTCTTAATTTGGAATCATTTTCCCAAGAGATAAGGGCACCAGAGATCCACTGCATGAAGAATAGACAACATTTCCTTTTCATATATTGATTGGCCCAAATGGCGTTCTGACAATTGTTTGCTGGTAAATTCCAAAGGTCTTCCCTCTTGCATAAGGAATTCTCAATTCCTCTCCCTGAGGCATCACATTCCAGGACAAAGGTATTTGTGAAATCAGGAAGGGACAAGACCGGATTAGTGCACATATATACCTTAATGCTTGAAAGTCTAGATCAACTTTGAGATTCCAAGTGAAAGAATTATTTTAGAGAAGTGAGAGGTGTTGTAATATTTCCAAAATTATGAACAAACTTGTAGTAATATCTTGTTAAACGAAAAAAAACACGTAAGATTTTTATAATCTTGGGGCGAGGCCAATTCTGCATTGCTTCAATTTTCTTAGGATCCACTTGGACACCATCCTTGCCAACAATATGACCCAAGTAATCGACTTCCGAGGTGCTAAAGGAGCATTCAGATTGTTTGAGGAAAAGTTGATGCTGAGAGAGTAGATGAAGAACTTGATCCACATGGGAAAGATGGTATTATGAAGTTTTACTATAGATGAGAAGATCATTAAAGAAAACTAAGACAAAATGATGGAGAAAAGGATGGAAGGCATGATTTATGAGGATTTTGAAGGTGGAGGGGGCTTTAAAAATGCCATAGAGCATGACCAATAACTCATAGTGACCCTCATGAGTTCGAAAGGTAGTCTTGGGGATGTCAATGTCTTCCATACACATCTGCTGGTATCTAGAAGACATATCAAGTTTAGTGAAATACTGAGCACCACTCAACTCATCCAAGAGATCATCAATGACAGGAATGGGAAACTTGTCCTTGATGGTGAGTTTATTGAGGGCATGAAATTTAGGACACATGCACCAAGTACCTTCTTTCCTAAGAACCATGACCACAGGAGAAGAATAAGGGATGGTACTAGTGAAGATAACACCTTCTTGTAGCAATTCTTACATTATTTTATCAATTTCATTATTTTGGTAAAAGAGATGATGATAAGGGAGAACATTGGGAGGAAGACTGCCAGGAACAAGGGATATGGAATAATCATGAAGACAATGAAAAGGAGGAAGTCCTTTAGGAGTGGAAAAAATAGCTTGGTATTTGGAGAGAATAGTTTGGACATCGGGATGCACAGAGGGTGTCATAAACGTGTGAATAGAATGGAGTTGAGAAATAATACCATAGTGGCCTTTCTTGAGGATATTTTCCATGTGATGGGAACTGATGACATCAGGAGAACCAACTACGAGACCTTGGAAGTGATACCTTTGTCCCTCCTGCTGGAATTGCATGGTTGATTCCTTAAAATACATAAGAATGGGACCCAAAGTGCATAACCATTCAACACCTAGCACAGTGTCACAACCACACATTTCAATGGAAAACATATGATATTTCAGGTGTTAATGCCCAATTTGAAGATGTACATTTTCACAATGCTCACCACATTTCATGGACCCACCATTGGCTATCATGATTTCAAAATTATTGACAACATGAATATAGCAATTGGTTTCCTGGGCAATGTGACGATGAATAAAATTGTGGGTTCTACAATTTTCAACAAGGATGATGACCTTCTTATTCTTAATATAGCCAATGAGCTTGAGGGGTTGTGGATCATAGAAGCTAGTGAGGGAATGTAAGGAAATGAGTGATTCAAATTTAGGTGGTTCGGAAAGATCTTGGGTAACATCGAGAAGGGAGGGCTCTTGAACAAGGGGAACTGTAACATCTTCATCGGGAATATATTCAGAAATGGCCATAAAATTCTTTTGTTCCTTACGCTTTTGCACTGCAAAATATTTTTCATCACAATTATAGCAAAGAACCTTTAGTTGGTGTTCAACCATTTAAACCCTAGTTAATTTCTGGACCTTGAGGGGCATGACAGGGGGGTTAGGATGAGTGGGTTGAGAAAGAGGAACAAAGGATGGTTTTTTGTTCTGGGAAAAAACAACTTGTTGGGCCTCTTTAGCACGTTTAGTAGCTTCCAACAAAGTCTGAGGGTGGGCCATGAGAACTTGGGATTGAATTTCATCCTTTAGGCCAGTGATAAAGAATTCATGGAAGAAAGCATATGAAATACCCTAAGTTTGAAAGGCCAAATTCTCAAAAGCAGTTATAAAGTCTTCCATTGTTCCTGACTATTTCAACTCGATCAAATGACCAAGATAATGGTTATCAATGTGAAAGTGGTGATAGAGCTCTGCAACAAACTGGGTCCAGGTAATATACCCCTGACGTGAAGTTTTATGCCATTTCCACCATTTCCATCATTCATGATCTAGATAGAGGACAAAATTGCGAAGTTTGGCCAACTCATCAGTAATACCATGAAATGAAAAATAATGCTCCATTTGAGTGACCCAAACCGTAGGATCAGAGCAATCAAATTTATTGACCTTGACATGGGGAATATGGGGGTCACACTAAAAGGAGTTGGATTGAAAATGCAGAGAATGAGAGGAATCAACATCATCGGGTTGGTCTGAGGAGGAAGGACCCAAAGGGAGGTTTAACAATTGGTTGACAACATACTGGAGGGTGTTAAATTGGTTCATGAAGTTGGTTTCCATGGTGTCAAATTTGTGCTAGACTTGGGTCTTGAATTGTTCAAGGAAAGAATTGGTAGAACCAATCTCAAATGTCACTTGATTGATGGAAGATTGCAGGTGTTTGTTGCGAGTGGTGGCCATTTGGAGAGGGGAAGTGTGGTTAAGTACAAATGGGTGGGTGGGACCACAAAGAAGGACTTATAAGTGATATGTACCATATATATCAGGGAGAGAAGGGAAATATAATGGAATAGCTGGAAAAATAGGGAAGTTGAGAAGGGTTCGGGTCCACTGAAAAAAAAAAGATTAAAAATGAAAGGTATGACTATGATCATGGAGAAAAGGGGAATCCAGTGGGATAGGTCCCAAATAAGTGTGCCGACAGGAGTTGTGCTTTAGCCTAAATAATAGTGTAGTGATGAAATTCCCAAATGCTTAACAAGAATAAATGTATAGTAATTTTGGAACCATAATGCAGAGGGCACAGTTGCACGGCAATAGATATTGTCTATTCTATTTTTGTTTATGTCCCAAGTTTTAGGGTATTCAAGGTTTCTACAGACAAGGGTTTTCCCTGTGCTATAGCTATCTGGTATACATGCGGGTTCCAACAATAGTACTAGGCCCAATATCTTAGGGCACCAACTAAGGAGGATAGACCGTTCCCTTAGCTGTACTACCCGACTACCGAGGTACTAAAGAGTATCTTCCTAATTGTTATTCTTAGTGGAACTATAGAAGTCATGAGGCCAATCGGTTTATATATGGAGGGATTCAGGAGATATTGGTTGATCCATATACAGGTGTTGTCTGATGCACTACCACTTGAAGGGTTACCAACAGGGATTACAAGGGTGGCCAATAGATGTGCACTTGAGTACCTCTTGTATTTCATGCATGTACTACTCCCCAACCGTGGGTTTATGCACATAATGACAAATCTCTATAGATTTAAGACATCAGAATAGTCTCTACCCTAAAAAAAAAATAGCCCACAATTTTCTGCCAAGGAAAGTGCTCTGATACCACTTGTAGTATTCTAGATATAGAATAGTATGCAGAAAAAAAATATTTTAGCTAGACATAGCAGTACAAAAATGATATAACCAGAACAATACAAGAATAATACCAGAAAGAGCACCTTAATTAATGATAGCAATGTTCAGTTTCCTCTCCGAGGGGTAAACCTCCAGCAGAGAAGAGCTCTATTACAATAATATCCAAGACAAAACTTCTCATACCCTCTACTATTATTTATACTAAATCTATCTATCCAAAAGAACAATCTAGAGGAAGATCCTTCTAGAAGTGGAATCTTCTATTAGGTCTTCTTACAATTGACTTATTCCTCCTTATTGCTAGGCCTTATTAATATTGACCTTTATTACATGGAAATATATTATTCTACCCACTTGGGGGGCTAGGTAGGTTAGGTCCCTAACAATAATACATGGGATGGAAATTCAAGGCAAGGCAACGGAATTCAAGGAAATGAAAAGTAAGGATAGACAATGCAAGGAAATGAGAGGCATCGAAAGGGAAGGCAAGGCATGGCATGGAAAGTAAAGGAAATGAAAGACATGGCAAAGCTAAGCAAGGATATAAACAACAAGGCATGGGAAGGCAAGGTAGAGTTCTAGGTCTAGGTATGACAATCCAAGGCAAGGCAAGTGAAGGCATTCCAAGACATGGAAAGGAAAGGTAAGGCAATCCAAGGCAAGGCAAGGCAAGGCATGGAAAAAAGAGGCATGGCATGTCAAGTCAAGGAAAGAATTGGATATGAAAAAATAAATTTAACTAATGTGAACAATTATAAGGCTCATATTTATGAGAATTATAAAATTTGTTTCAATCATAAACAAGTGAAATATTTAAAAAAATATAAGACTGTGCAGATGTTAATTAATCCTAAAACTAGTGAACAACTTTTGTCTGGAAACAAATGTATATCACTACAACAAATCCATGTTATTTGCACCCATCTTTGCTCCCTTTTTTTCTTCCAAAGTTGGTTTTAGTGTATTTTCCTTCAATGTTTTGAAAAAGTCGGCGATATTTATCTGGATGGAGCTATTTATGGCGTTTTTTGTGCCGAACACAAAATTTAGGCACTAATAGCACTGGAAATTTCACCCCATTTAGCATAAAAAATTTCACCCCATTTAGCACCGAAAATAACACCTCCTTTAGCATCAGAGATAGTGCCCCTTTTAGCGCCCGATTTAGTTCCCCAATTAGCGCCAGAAATTGCACCCGAAGTAGTGTTGGATTTAGCACCATATGTAGTCAAATTAGCATAAATAGTTAATTAGTTGAGGTGTTGGGGGTTAAGTGGATAGGACCTTTGAGGATTATGGGATTTAGGGATTTGTGGTACAAAGATTAAGGGTTAATGGATCAAGGGTTAGGGTTTAAGGGATTAAGGGTCAAGAGCTAAGGGATTTGGCACTTACGGGTTATGTAGTTTAATCGTTAATGGCTTAGGGATTATGGGATAGGGGATTAATGTTTAAATTCTTAGGGAATAGGGGTTTATGTATTAATGAATTAGGGATTAGTTTTAAGTGTTTAAGGGTCAATGGATTAGGGGATAGGGGATTTTTTGTTAAGGGATTAGTGATTAACTAAGGTTGAGGGATTAAGGGTTAATTAGGGATTAGGGCTTAAGGATTTAAGGGTTGATGGATCATGGGTTATGAGAGTTAGGTATTTTTAGGAACTCTATTGAAATTTCATGGAACCTTTTCCAACACGCCAATCACCAATGTCATCCAACAATGTTGCATGGTGAGTAGTGAATGGGGCCAACATTGATATTTCTTCAAATTGTTCTTGTATGCATTGTAATTTGACATGGTTAGACAAGGCGCATGCCTTGATGGTATGTGAGGTTTTCAAGACTCACGGATACATGATGTCCCCATATAATATTTGAGATCATCCACATTTTGGTCAACGTTCATCATGAAATCTCATTTTCATCATTTGTCATTCACATCTATGGAATGCTCGTCGAAACTCTCTTGAAATGTCATGGAATGTCTTCCAACACACCCATCACCAATGTTATCCACCAATGTCGCATGGTGAGCAGTGAGGGGAGACAAAAAAAATGATGAATTTGGTCATGGGGCACAAATTTCAAATTGAAAAGTAGATTTTAGTGCCAAAAAAACCTACAAGTGTGTTTGGGCAAGGTCAATGTGGGCACACTATCCATAATAATCAGATCTAGAGTTAAAAAAAATTGACTCTTGAGTGCAAAAGGTTGTCCCTTATTGAGTAAAACCCTAGTTCTGTAGATTGTCGAATAAAACATTTTTTGGGCCATGGAATCATGAGAGAGGTGTGCTTTCCTAACCTCTCCATCCTCCTATGTGGATCTTTTTTTTTTTTTTGTATGTGTATAAATAATAAATACTGTATAATAAATATTAATCTTGAATAACAAATAGTCAAACACCTAACCCACATTCCTAACACACACACTTGACATGACCTAAAAAATAACGTTCCAATAACATCTATAACCCCCTAAAAACCTAATCCATAACCCCAACCCATAAATGTTGGTATAGTACTAACATGCAATGACACCAAAGAGTGAGGGAGGATGTTATCACATTATCTTACATACTTTCACCCTAGATCCTATTAGAAAAATAGGATCGGGAGCAATAAAATAAAAAAAATGCAAAAATAAAACACAGAAGATACATAATACAATAGAGACACAGATATATGTGGTTCACCCAGTGTGAGCTACACCCACCAAAGAAATTTCTGGGTCCTTCCTTTATTATTATCCAACAAATGAAGGGATACAACCTACAACACGCTCATTGTAACTTCCTGTTCTTTCTCTCACAGTCTCCTCACTCAGAATAAAATATTTGCAATGATACATATCCACAATACATTTCCCTCATAAAAGAGGGTTTCCTTCTAAGGAAAAAAACCCTAACATAACTTCTACTTTCATATATGCGACCTTATAACGAACGGTCCATATTTACTATGAAATTATAATATACATTTATAAGGAAAGTTTTCCTTTGGGGGCTTCGCCCCCGATCCCCCACATGCCCCTAGACCCCGCAGGGGCGGTAACCCCCCATGCACTCCCCCGCATGGAGGAGTGTACATTCTTTCAGAGTGTAAAGTCTTCATGGGGTATAAACATGACTGAAAACAAATACCTCTGAATCAAGAAGATAATCAGGCTCCACAACCAACAATCTCCCACTTGGAGACTGATCTCAACAACTTTACCGCTATTGTATCTCCTAGACTATGATCCTTCTTGGACCTGGAAAATTTCTCATCTTCATATTCATGGGTGAAGACCAACTCAAACTGAGCAGTAACTTCGTTTCTCCCTGGTTACTCCCTTTGTTAACATGACTACAAGATTCTTGCTAGTGTGTATCTTTTCCAACTTCAAATGTCCATATTCCAAGATGGATCATATGAAATGGTACCTGAGTTGTATATGCCTAGTATTTGAATGGAAGGATGAGTTATTTTCAATATGAATGGAACTCTCACTGTCGCAATATAACCTGTTATTCTTCTACTTCTTTCCCAATTCCTCCATAAACCTCTGTAACTAAATCATCTCTTTACTAGCCTCTGTAGTAGAAACATACTCTTCCTTTGTTGTTGAAAGTGAAACGACCTTTTCCGGTTTCGAAATCCAACTTACTTTTGTTCCACCTATAGTAAAAAAATACCATGTGGTGCTCCTTCTGCTATATTTATCACCTACCATATCTGAATCAACATATCCCTATAGAACAATGTCTGAACCTTCAAAACGCAATGCATGAGTAGAAATACCTTTGAAATACCTAAGAATCCACTTCACTGCCTCCCAATATTCTTTACCTGGATTGTTCATATACCTTCTCACAACTCCCACTGCATGTGCAACATCTGGTCTTGTGCAAACCATTGCATACCTCAAGCTACCAACTATTGATGAATAAGGGACCCTGGACATGTATTTTATCTCCTCCTATGTCTTGGAACACATTTCCTTAGTTAATTTGAAATGGTTGGCCAAAGGTGTACCAATTGGTTTTTCATTTTGTTGTATAAACCTCTCCAACACCTTCTCTATGTACTCACCCTGAAACAATGTCAATTTGTGATTTTTCCTCTCTCTTGTTATTCTCAAACCAAGGATTTTCTTTGCAGCACATAAATACTTCATCACAAATTAATTAGCTAATTTCTTCTTGAGAACATTTATATCCTTCATATTAAACCCTGCAACAAGCATGCCATCCACATACAATAGAAAGATAATATAACTTCCATTTTCTAGATTTTTAAAATAAGCACAGTGATCATAATGCCATCTACTATAACCTTGTTCTGTCATAAACCTGTCAAACTTCAAATACCACTGCCTTGGATCTTGCTTTAGGCCATAAAATCTCTTATTCAACCTACATACCAAATTCTCCTTCCCTTTTATCTCATTGTTGATATTATGGTAGTTGCGGGAGGTATTTACCTCCACATGTAAACCTGACAAAAATAGAATATTCCGGTAAGAAAGAATAAACCCTAATTAATTGGTTAATAACCCTAGAAGACAAGTCGGCTCAAGAGAATGACTTGTAATAGGTTATTAGCCTCCAAGAGAAGAAGTCATCTAAAGGAAATGATACATACTAAAGAATTAGTACCTAGAATGAGAAGTTAGTCGAGGTAGTCTGCCAGAATTAGTATAAATATAGGAGGCTAGTCTTCATTCTAGCCATCATTCTCAGAACTACAGAAGAAACACTTGTGCACACTGCAGTTAGCCAGTTTGTGCACAATTTTGGAGGAGATTTGTCATTGCAGCTGCTGCAGCTAGACAATTTCGGTTTTGTCTTGGACTCTCTCTTAGTTATGGTTTGGATTCTCTGATCAACTCTTTTTACTCTTGCTTAGTGTGCTATCCTTCGAGAAAGGTGTGCCACCTTTGTTTGGCTATCCAGCCTAGGGTTTTTTTTCGAAATGATTCTCTGTCAAGGTTAAGGTGATCGGGGGTGGCTTCGGCCTATGGTTGGGTGAAAATAGTGATATTTTATATGGTTAAACGAGAAAATCCATTATATTCTAACATTTTATGGGACCACACTATATTCAGACATTCTAACCATTGTAAGATAGATTGGGAGGATTTGCTTAGTTGCAGTTGCAGTTGCAGCGAGTTCTTGCTGCAGAAACGAAACCCTAACCCTCTCATTGAGGTACCTTAAGTGAAGGGATTGACCTAATTTCTAGATAGACTAGTGCTCCCTAGCCCAGTACACCTCGTGGTACTCTCAGCAAGCTAAGATGTCAAGTTTTAGTTTTTGGTCAAATCTAGGGTTGACCAAGTCAAAGCAGCCATGACTTACTATATGAAGTCAGGAAAAAATTCAGAAGGGGATTCTAACTTCAGAGCATGGAAGAAAAGGATTGATCTCATCCTTTCCAAGAATAAAGTGTTGGATATCGTGAAAGGAAATATTGTGGAACCAGAGTTTGAAGAAGGAAAAGAGAAGGAACCGCAAAACGTTGCAGTTATGGAAAATTTCAAAGACAATGACATAAATGTCATGAGTATCATAGTGGACTATCACTTGATAGCCTACATATCCCATCTCAATTCATCTAAGAAGATGTACGATTCCCTAACAAACCTCTTCTCAGTCAGAAACATTAGACAAGTAATGAGTTTGAAGAATGAGCTCTGTGACATGAAGATGAATGATGATGACAAAATAACGTCATACTTTGTGAGGATCTCTCAATTAAGATATCAACTACAATCTATTTAAGAGATCATATCAGAGAATGAACTGGTAAATATAGTACTCAATGGTCTTCCCAAGATATGGGATGCATTTTCTGCAAGCATGAACACAAGGAAGGATTATCCTACATTTGAAGAACTTTGGACCTGTTGTGCACAACAAGAATCAAGTATCAGTGAAAAAGAGAAACCCCAAAAGAAATATGATGATCAAGCCTTCACAACAAGATTCGAGAATTTCAGGAACAAAAGGAAGTTTGGCTCAAGGAAGAAGCCAAATCAAGAGAAAGATATGTCAAAAATACAATGCTTCAACTGTCGAAAATATGGTCACTACAAGAATCATTGTCCCAAGCTAAAGAAAAGGAAGGAGACACACAAAGCATTAATTGATGAAGGAAGAAAACCCTCAAGACAAAGAATGATAAAACAAATTTCTTCTTCTAAGACAAGGTAACAATATTCTTCATAGTTCTTGTACATACCATGTTTACATAGTTTCTGTACATATCTTGCATATCTATAAGATGTTCAAAGAGAACCTACACCTATGGAAGAACAACAAAATAAGGACTGTTATCACAATGACTACAAGGCAGTCAATACACACGAAAGAATTAAGTACATCAACAACCCACGATAACAATTCATGTGGAAGCTATTACATAAGTAACAGCTGCAAGAAAATCCGAAATCAGAAATCAAACTTGAAGAAACCTAGAAGAAGTAAAACAAAAAGAAGTCAACAAATCAAGAGGAAATTGGAAAAGGAATTATGACACTTTGCAGAAGGCAATAAGGATGCAGACAGAAGCATGGGCTCTCTTAGTTGTAGGGAGTTGATTACAGAATTCCAAAAGATGAGCATGCACTCATGCATGAAGAAAGGATTAGGAGGGAGATAATCCTAAATAATATGATTCATTAAATATGATGAATTATCTATCCCTTATAGCAACCATGAAAAGAAGCACGACTTTATAAGAAGTATTCTTTGAAAATAACCCTTAAAGTATCCATGGTTTTCCATCCACATCCATGATCCCATAATGAAAGGAAGAAGTTGGAATCTTTAGGGCATGGAATATATAAGAAAACTCCATGGACCCAAGAGATAAAGATAAACATGAAGAAGAACATGAATATTCCAAGAGAGAAATAAAAGATAAAGCAACCATTCATTATATCAAGAATCACAAGACTAACAGCTTGATCTAAACCCCCGAGAAGCAATAAAGAAGAAGGAATGAAAGTTGTGATGAAGAACAATGTATGGAAGACTTATGAATGCAAGCATTGTGAGATCCATAACTAGAATTTCTCCCATATGGAGGGAGAAGACTATGATGATTGCTTG
This sequence comes from Picea engelmannii, assembly GCA_009831015.1. Classification (NCBI taxonomy): domain Eukaryota; kingdom Viridiplantae; phylum Streptophyta; class Pinopsida; order Pinales; family Pinaceae; genus Picea; species Picea engelmannii. The sequence continues at coordinate 2,282,215 of ML777197.1, forward strand.
TTCCAGTAAACTAGACATACCTTTACATGAGCCATTATATCATCCGCAATATCCATGGGTTGGATTCTACATTAGACAAGTGCAAAGACTGTTCTCCAGAATAATTGAACAAAAAGAGTATGTAAAGCAACCTCAAGGCTTTGAGGTATACCAGAAGAAAAACTCGTATGCAGATGAAAGAACACAACTTGGTAAAGAACTTCAAATGCACAATAGAAGCGTGGTGAAAAACTTTCTATAACAAAGATATTGTATCAGAATGGTTACTCAGAATCTCAGGATGATGGATTTCTAATCCATGAAAAGCTCTCATGATGGAAGAAGAAGTACCACTTGGATATGTTCCAGTTTGACTCATGTCACAATGTTATGAGCTAGTAGGAAACAAAGATGAATCCAATAATGATATACTATATTGATCCGAGCTATATGAATCCTTCATAGAAAACCGGTGTTCTATAAATACCAAAGGACATTTGATATCAAGCATTACATTCTCTATGATGAAGTCCAGAAAAGAGAAAGTGGTTCTCCAATATATATATCTCCATAGATGAGTAGATAAGAAGACATTTTGGTAAAGCCTCTGTCCAATATGAAAGAGTTTGCGTACTCAAGCTGGATCTCGTGGAGATGACTTCCTTATTGAAAACGGAAGAGCTGACTCCCAGGTTGGGAGGGAGCACTAATGTGTTGTTGATTTATGGACAGTCATTTTTTAGTTCGAAAAATGGTCTAGGATGAGAAATTTCTTTCCAGTTTAGAAAGTGGTTTGAGATTTCTGACAGACAAGCATTTTCCAGTTCGGAAAATGTTCTGGATCGAATGGTCATTTTCATAATGAAAATGGTCAATACCATAGACAACTATTCCCCTTGTGGTCAACATGGGGAATGTTCTAGGACAATCTCTCTTCTTGACAGTCAATCTCAGTAGTGGTCAAGAAGACGGGCCCACCTCGTCGAACAATCATTCTTTCGAAGCTCATAGTTGTGAGCAGTTTCGAAGAATGGTCCATTTTGGAGGTTGGTGCAGGACATTCATTTCCTTAGAAAATGATCCAGACAGTCATTCCCTAGGGAAGATTCATTCTCTCTAGGTTGGACTTTTTTTAGTGCTGGAGGAATGACCTACATAGGTGAATGGTCCAGGTTCAGCAATCAAGGGCAGGCATTCCCTAGGGCAGACTCATTCTCTCCATGTTGCACTTTTTTTAGTGCCAGAGGAATGGCTTGGATAGGGAATGGTCCAGACTTAGAAATCAGGATAGTTATTCTTCCTTTCTTGAGAAGAATAGTCTAGATATCTCATCATTGATATTTTACCTTCTGAGGGTAGATGCTCTTCCATATCTCATAGATGTGAGTGGAAGAATGGCCCAGATGATTCAGTTTATATCATAACAATGTTTTCTGTGCAGGTTGATATTAGATGATATGATTGTTATGGATACAGTATGTCTCTAGACAGTAGATATATACTACTTTGGCAGATGTGTTCCACTAATGGTGACTATATGTCACTGATCAAGTATCTTTGTGCTACTTGGTGTGGCAATGTACCACTAGATTTTAGTTGTGTGCTACTATGGATAGACATAATTGTGTTCTATTGAATGACGTTGTTCTGATTTCCTTGAAAAATATCAGTCGTATTGGAAATGATTATCAACTAGATGGATGATCAATGGATAAAGATTCCCCAAACAGGAAATGGTCCAAGACATTTATTCTTCTAGGACATATGTCCAGATTAGAAGAATGGCTCTTGTATCACTATGTGGAGCGAGTGATTTATCCAACATCATGTCTGATTAACCAAATGGAGTATGTTTTCGAGAGATGATGCAGTTGATGACACTAATAGTGATGATAGTTCTCATGATATAATCATGAGATAGTCTATATGACTATATTTATTCTACTGGGTGAATGGTATTTTTGTGCTCAACACCATTACCTTCAATACCTCCCTATCTAGGAGGGAGTGTTGATATTATGGTAGTTACATGAGGTATTTATCTTCACGTGTAAACCTGATGAGAATAGAATATTTCAGGAAGCAACAAGAAACCCTAATTAATTGGTTAATAACCCTAGAAGAGAAGTCATCTCAAGAGAATGAATTGTATTAGGTTATTAGCCTCCAAGGGAATAAGTCGACTAAAGGAAATGATATATACTAAAGAATTAGTACCTAGAATGAGAAGCTAGCCTAGGCAGTGTTGGAAATATTGTCATTGATGTGAACAATCATTGATGTCAATAGTCGATCGGATGATCTATTGTTAAATGACATATGAGATTGTCATTGATGTCAACAACATATTATTCAGCAAAATATGTCATACATTATGTAGAGAAGGAAAAGTGCAAGCTCAGGAAGAGGAGAAAACATGACAAGTGAGCAGTATGAAGACCAAAGCTCAGAAGGAAGAGCGCATTACACAGTATATCAGGTTGCAAAAGAAATTCATGATTATTGTTGATCACAATAGGATCAACAATCCATGATAAAATCTCAGGAGGATAATCCCAAGATTTAGTTAACACTCCAAAGTAGTGAAATGACTTGATCCGTTGGATCAAGAGGACATGTGGCAAGTGATTGTAATTTCGCTGACTCGCAGATCAGGAAAGTCAAAGACAGTGTTGCATGAAATCGTGAAATGTGAAATTGTGCTATAATCTGGATCATTGGATGATGGAGGGTCATGGACCGTCAATCCAACGTAAGTGGATATTAGGAAATCAGATATCGAGAAATTAGGAGTCGGAAGAAGGGAGGTGCTCTAACCTTTGAAATACTAAAACACAAAATCACGATAAGATAAGGATCATCGATTAGGAGGAACGACGCGGGTCGTCGATTTGATGAGAGTGGCATACCGGATTTCAGGAATTCGGAGATTGCAAGTTGAGAGAACGAAGCATGCTTCTTGAAATACCAAAACACGAATTCGTGATCCAATCCAGAAAATTGGATTGAGAACGAATCCAGACTGTTGAGCCAAAGGACACATGGAGTTGGTTCAACACTTCGCTGACTAGAAAGTAAAAAACTGGAAGTGCTAGCCTTCCAAATAGTGAAACGTGAAATAGCGATAAAATCATGGGCTGTCGGATCTTGAAATCATTGGAGGGCTGTTGGATTTGAACCAAGGAAAAATGACTCAGCAAACCACATTAGCTAAGGACACATGGAACACTAAGACACTGACAAGTGTCAAGTTGATACAACATTTCAGGTACGTGAAAATCATGAATATGTATGACACGTGGCAACCAATAGGCTAGTGACAGATCATCAAGTGACATAAGCATTTACGTTACTCTGGGAGACCTACTTTAGGATATTTCACCACTAAGAAAATACTCTATAGTTCGGAAGTCTCGAATGCCAAAAATCCAAAAAGGACATGCATCAGATGATCCATAGTATCGAGAGTTACCACTTCAAGAGATTTTCGTTGTAAGAAAAAACTCCAACATCATGAAGTCCTGAACGCCGAAACGTTGAAAGGGACTATTGGAGGTCACGAAGATTCGAAGGCAAAAACAATGAAATCTCAGCAGCCACACATATCAATGGTTCATTAAGACACAACCGTTCGATTAAGGAAAGAAGGGATCGGATTAATCTTTAAGGTGGACCATTGATGTATCTCCACGAGATAAACGTGAATCGTCCAATTGTATCGGCAATATAATAATCGGGAAATTTTCAATGTAGTAAGTCATGAAGACTCGATGGGAAAAGCGTCAAAATTCCGACAGCTATCCATATCAGTGGGTAATATGAACCGTCCAATTGTTTTGGCGATTTCATGATCGTGAGTTTTGTAATATTGGAATTCATGATAACTCGAAGGGAAAAGTAACGAAATCCCGTCAGTCATCCATCTCGTCAGGATATTGAATTACGGCCGTTGATTTGGTAAAGCACTCAAGCACTCATTCAAGCTTAGCATTCGGTCACCGCCATTGGTCATATGACATAATAAGTTAAAAAAAAAGAAAAGGAAACTGTTATACATCGCTATATTTGGTAAGTCCATGGTTCTGTAATGAACGAACATATATGATGGTTTGAAGCAAATGCCTTCATGGAATCTGGTCTCTGTAAATATAACATAGATTAGGCATCGAGTATAAAGGATTAAATTGATCCATGACTGTGATCAATTTATGAAAAAAATGAACCGATACAAAGTCATGATTAAAAGAGAATAAATCATGAAAATATGAATAAAGAATAAAAATAAAAATGATATTAATTAAAGTTTAGATTATCATTTAAAATGAAAAGGTACAATGGTTCAAATAAAGGGACATGTTGTTCTAAATTTCACACCACTTTGAAGATTATATAAATGAGAAAAAGTGCCGAGAAGATTGTGTCTCTGCAGTCCAGAATAGAAGATAAAATGCAGTTCAGAACATAAGTTAAATAAGCTGAAGCAGATTCCAAGAAGACATCAAAGGAAAGAAAATGTAAAAAAACAGAGGAGATGAAATGCGGTGATGATAGTATTATGATATACTTATGATCATAAGATAGAATTGATTCTATAATGGATCAATACTACTGGAGTTGAATAAACTCTAGTTGGATAGACTGGGTTCTATCAGCAAGCTGGGACATGCAACAAGCTAAGTCTTGTGCCAAGATGGGTCTTGGTAGAGAGTTGGTTCTCTCTGAGGGGTCGGTACTCTTTATTTCAGTTGGTGCTTAAAACTTTATTTGGTGCTAAAAAGAAAACCCTCTCTCACATATATTTTTATTACTGTGTTCATATCAATTATACAAAAGCTTATACAAACATATGGTGTCTCTGTGTCCATTGTAATTATGATTTGATTATTTTTAATATGTTCATTTATGTTTTAATTGGTAACTTGAAAAATAAAAACTTAGAATAGACCACACACTAATTCACCCCCCCCTCTTATTGTGGGCCATGTGTTCTTCAATTGGTATCAGAGCGAGGTTCCTTCAAACATAGTTTAAAACACTGGAAGGAAGATCCTGAAGAAATGGGTGGACACATGGCTCTCTCCGCAATTGAAGCTCCTTTATTCAATGGAGCAGATTATTCCTCATGGAGAGAAAATATGAAACAATTTTTGAAGTCAATGGATCCAAGGTTTGGAATTCAATAGTAAGCAAGCCCTGGGACTTAACTACAACAAAGAATCTATCCAAAATTACAATCCAAAGAAGAGCAAGGAAGAACATTGAAGTTCCATTGAAGATTCTTCTCAATGGATTATCAGATACAGTCAAGACAAGAATAGGACTATGCACATCCGCGAAGGACTTATGGATGAAGTTAGAAAATATGTATCAAATAAAAAATAAAGACACAAAAGACATTCCTATCAAGGATGAATATGAAGACTCAACCATCAATAAAAGTAAGGACTCCCCACAATATTTCGACTGCAATAGCAGTGATATCGAATCCTCCTCTGCAGGTAAAGAAGAAGACTTAGATACAATAAAAAATGTTTTGTTAGCATTTATCCCATGGAAGAAGAAGAAGAAGAACTATCAAAGGCCAAAGAAAAGGTTGATTGGAGTTTCCATGAATACCTCTATCACCATAATGAATCAGACTATAGCTATCTTCATGACTACACTCAAAAATTCCTTGAAAAGAATAAAAAAAATGTCTTGAAAATAAAGGAAATGCTCAAGGACTGTGATAAGATAATATATGAACATGACAATCAATTATAAGAGAAAGAAGAGGAGATCGAGAAGCTGAAGAAAGAAATTAATCAAGTAAAAGAAAAGGACAAGGAAAACGATGAGCTTAGAAATCATAAGCATATCCTGGAAATAAAAGAAAATCTCAAATACAATAAAGAAATCATATCTGAGCAAAAGATTCAGTTAGAAAACAAAGAATATGAGATCAAAAGATTGAAAACAAAAGTTGTTGGTCTAACAGAAGAAAATGACGAGAAAATCAACAGACTAAAAAATGAAATCAGTCAAGCAAAAGAAGAAAAGAAGGAATATGATGTCTCAAGAAAAAACATTGTAGATCTAAAAGAACTAAGGGAAAAATATGTCAATCTTAATATCCAACTTGAAGAAGACAAAAGGAGAGAAGAGGTAGTAAGGAACCAGTTGGACAAAAGGGAAAAATCCTGTCATGAGATGGAAGTAGAAGTTGTGAATATTAGAAACAAGGTTCAGAATTCAGACACCCAAAACAAGTTCTTGATCAGCTCCATGACCCTAGACGAGATCCTGGATAGTCAGAGGTCACCAAGTGACAAATATGGCCTTGGATACAATAAGGAAAAGATCAGTATCCCTAAGAAATATGATGCAGGTCCTTCATTTGTAAAAGGTGAAAATAGGCCTGACACAGTTCCTTTAGTTGTAAAGGATGAAGACAGGTTTGAAACAACTCCTTCATTTGCAAAAAGTAAAAGCAGGTATGATTCAGTTTCTTCACATTCAAGAAATAAAATCAACACTACAAAATTCAGAACATCTGATCATGGAAGGCATCCAAAAGCTATTCATAGTCCTCAAAGAAAGTTCATAAGGGAGACGCCTTCATGGATGAATCAAAGAAGGTATGAGAGTGTCTTTAAAGGTTATTGTTTTTCTTGTAATGAATATGGTCATAAAGCCTTGGACTGTAGGCATCAGGGAGGAAAACAATTTGGTAGGTTCAACAATAGTATAAGATGTTGGAACTGCAATCATGTTGGACATATTGTTGCACATGTTACACTATGAGATGATATAGTTGTGGTGGATATGGAAAAAATTCCTATAACTGTTGGAACTCAAGAAAATAATCAATGAGAAATTATTGACACAATATGACAACAAGAGTAAATAAGAAGACATGGAAAATAAAATCCGAAGTACCAAATAAGATAGATGAGGAAAATATTGCTCCTGAAATTGAGGAAGCTAACAATAGGAGTTTGGAGGATAAAATTTCTAATAGGGGATATTATCAAGACAAGGATAAAGAAGGTTCTGGTGCACATAATAATGACATTGAAAATGAATATTCAACGCTAGAACAACATGAAGAATCTGATGTGGAAAAAACTAATTTCACTAGAAAACTTCAAAAAGGATCAGAGAAGTACAAAGGCAAGCCTCTTTTCAAATGTTTCAACAGTGGAAAAGTTGGTCATTTTGCATCCAAGTGCCACTATCCCAGGGAGGACCCTGAAGATGAAGAAAATAAAAATAAATCAAAGTCAGAAGAAGGAAAAACCCAACTACAAGAAAAAGTTTTAGAAAGGGATGATGTAAGCAAATCGGTACTCAGATGAACAGAGGTCTTCTCAGGATTGATAGTAACAAAACTCCTTGTAAACCATGTTTTGGGAAATCTTATTCTGTAAAAAACTTCAAAGTCTTTGGAAGTAAGGGTTACCTTTATAGCACTGTTGAAGCATCTCCTATAAGTTTAGATTAGTTCAAAAATGGATAGTTCAAACTGTACACCCAATTTGAAGAGATGGATGTCAAGATTGACAAATGAGAATTTGATATTACACTCATTGATAAACTGGTCACCACAATAGAATACGGAGCCACAATCTACTTTCAATAACAACCATGATGATGAGAGTGAAGATGTCAATGTGGATGATACAAAAACAAGTTGGTATATTAGTTAGAGACCGATGAGAATCAATGGATATATTCAAGGGTTGTTTGAAATAAGATGAGCAACAATTTCATTGTGTTCTGTAGGAAAGAAGCATCAACAAAAGCAACATTCTGATGTGCAAAGAGGTACATGCCATCCTGCAAAAATAACAAGAGAAGAAACCCTATCATAAAAAGCTACCCTTTTAAGAAACAAAGGGGGAAAACAGTGAGTAAAATTTTGAGGGAAGTTTTGGTTAGTAAATAAGAAAGTAATTAGATTAAACCTTGAAAAGACTTGATCACTACAAAAATTTGTATCAAAAAGACTACTCATATGAAACACAAAAAAATCCCAATCAACTAAGATAAGAGGTTAGTAAATCAACAGGGGAAGAAACCCTATCAAGAAGATCTACCTTTTCAGAAACAAAGGTGGAGAATAGTCAGAAAGAGAGAAAACATAATGATAGGGGGAGTCATTAAGTTATGATTAGCTGAACATGTATGTAAGAATATTTACCCAAGGTCAGTCTTGTCAGTAACATATAGAGCTTACCACAGGTGGAAAATATTTTTGCAAAACCCCTTAAAACATATATGTATTGAATATCTCAGGGGGAGATAACAATCAACGATAGAAGGAGTCATTATGTTATAAAAAAAAAGATTGATTGCAGAAGGAGTTACTATTGGTCAGAGAAGTACTTATACATATAGATCATAGGAGAAGAAACCATTTTCCATTGATGTCAAAGGGGTAGAGAAACTTTATATAAAGGAAAACTTCATAAAAGGAAAGGATCAACAAAGGGGGAGTTTTGTATATTAAGTTAGTGTGTTGACCTCAATGATAAAGGGGGATATTGTTGGAAATATTGTCATTGATGTCAACAATCATTGATGTCAAAAGACGATCGGATGATCTGTTGTTAATGGCATATGAGATTGTCATTGATGTCAACAATATATCAGTTAGAAAAAGATATCATACATTATGTAGAGAAGGAAAAGCGCAAGCTCAGGAGGAGGAGAAAATATGACGAGCGAGTAGTATGAAGATGAAATCTCATAAGGAAGAGCACATTGGATAGTATATAAAGTTACACAAGAAATTCATGATTATTGTTGATCACGATAGGATCAACAATCCTATGATAAAATCTCAGGAGGATAAGCCCAGGAGTTAGTTAACACTCCAAAGCAGCGAAATGACATGATCCGTTGGATCAAGAGGACATGTGGCAAGTGATTGTAATTTCGTTGACTCGCAGATCAGGAAAGTCAAAGACAGTCTTGCATGAACTTGCGAAACAAGAAATCGTGATATGATTTTTGGACCATTGGATGATGGAGGGTCATGGACCGTCGATCCAATGTAAGCAGATATTGGGAAATCAGGAGTCAAAAGAAGGGAGGTGATCTAACCTTTGAAATACCGAAACATGAAATCATGATAAGATAAGGATCGTCGATCAGGAGGAGCGATGTGGGTCATCGATCTAATGAGAGTGGCATACTAGATTTTGGGAATTCAAAGATTACGAGTTGAGAGAATGAAGCATTCTTCTTGAAATACCAAAACGCAAATTTGCAATCCAATCCATACCATTGGATCGAGAATGAATCCTAGTCGTTGAGCCAGAGGACACATGGCATTGGTTCAACACTTCACTGACTGGAAATTCAAAAACTGGAAGTGCTAACCTTCCAAATAGAGAAATGCAAAATCGTGATAGAATCGTGGGCTATCGGATCTTGAAATCATTGGAGGGATATTGGATTTGAACCAAGGATAAATGACTCAGCAAACCACGTCAGCTAAGGACATGTGGCACAATAAGACACTGACAAGTGTCAAGTTGATACAACATTTCAGGTACGTGAAAATCATGAATATGTATGACACGTGGAAACCAATAGGATGGTGACACATAATCAAGTGACATAAGCATTTACGTTACTCCGGGAGTCCTGATTCAGGATATTTCACCACTAAGAAAATACTCTATAGTTCAGAAGTCTCGAATGCCGAAAATCCAAAAGGGACACGCATCACATGATCCATAGTATCGAGAGTGACCACTTCGATATTTTTTCGTTGTAAGCAAAAACTCCAACATCACGAAGTCCCAGACGCCGAAACGCCAAAAGGGACTATTGGAGGTCACGAAGATTTGAAGGAAAAAACAATGAAATCTCGACAACCACACATATCAGTGTCTGATTAAGACACAATCATTCGATTAAGGAAATAAGGGATCGGATTAAACTTTAAGGTGGACCGTTGATGTATCTCCATGAGATAAACATGAGTCGTCTGATTGTATCGACAATATCATAAGCATGAATTTTTCAATGTAGTAAGTCATGAATACTCGATGGGAAAAGCCTCGAAATCCCGACAGTCGTCCATATTAGTGGGTAATATGAATTGTTTGATTGTTTCAGGGATTTCGTGATCGTGAGTTTTGTAATATTGGAACTCACGATAACTTGAAGAGAAAAGTACCGAAATCCCGTCAGCTGTCCATCTCGTCAGGATATTGAATTATGACTGTTGATTTGGTAAAGCGCTCAAGCACTCATTCAAGCTTAGCATTCAGTCACCTTCATTGGTCATATGACATAAGAAGTTAAAAAAAAGAAGAGGAAACAATTATACATCACTATATTTGGTAAGTTCGTGGTTCTGTAACACATGAACATATATGATGGTTTGAAGGAAATGCGTTCACAGAATCTGATCTCTGTAAATATAACAGAGATTAGGCATTGAGTATAAAGGATTAAATTGATCCATGACTGTGATCAATTTATGACAAAAATGAACTGATACAAAGTCATGATTAAAAGAGAATAAATCATGAAAATATGAATAAAGAATAAAAAGAAAAATGATATTAATTAAAGTTTAGATATTCATTTTAAATGAAAAGGTACAATGTTTCAAATAAAGGGACACGTTGTTCTAAATTTCACACCAGTTTGAAGATTATATAAACGCGAAAACGTGGTGAGAATATTGTGTCTCTGCAGTCCAAAATATAAGATAAAATGCAGTTTAGAACATAAGTCAAATAAGTTGAAGCAGATTCCATGAAGACATCAGTGGAAATAAAATGTTAAAAAAAAGAGGAGATGAAATGCGGTGATGAGAGTCTTATGATATACTTCTGATCATAAGATATAATTGATTCTGTAATGGATCAATACTACTGGAGTTGAATAAAATCTAGTTGGATAGACTGGGTTCTATCAGCAAGCTGGGACTTGAAACAAGCTAGGACTTGCACCAAGATGGGTTCTCTTTGAGAGGTTGGTGCTCCTTATTTCAGTTGGTGTTGAAAACTTTAGTTGGTGCTAAAAAGAAAATCCTCTCTCACATATATTTGTATTACTATGTTCATATGTTGTCTTTGTGTCCATTGTAATTATGATTTGATTATTATTAATATGTTGATTTATGTTTTAATTGGTAACTTGAAAAAAGAAAAAGTTAGAATAGACCACACACTAATTCACCCCCCCCTCATAGTGTGGGTCATGTGTTCTTCAGGCAGTCTGCCAAAATTAGTATAAATGGAGGAGGCCAGTCTTCATTCTATCCAGCATTCTCAGAATTGCAGAAGAAACACTTGTGCACACTGCAGTTGGCCAGTTTGTATGCAAGTTTGGAGGAGAGTTATCGTTGTAGCTACTGAAGCTAGAAGATTTTGGTTTTGGCTTGGACTCTCTCTTGGTTATGGTTTGGACTCTCTGATAATCTCTTGTTACTCTTGGTTGGTGCACTGTCCTTGGAGAAAGCTTTGCCACCTTTGTTTGGATGTCCAGTCTAGGGTTTTCTTCCAGAATGATTCTCTGTCAAGGTTAAGGTGCTCGGGGGTGGCTTCGGCCTATGGTTGGTTGACAATAGTGATAATTTCTATGGTTAAACAAGAACATTCATTATATTCTAACACTCATACCCATGTGGCTACTGCATATAAATATCTTCCTCTAAATCCCCATGGAGAAAAGTTGTTTTTACATCTAATTGTTCAAGATGAAAATCTTCTACTGCCACAAGAATTAAAATAGTCCTAATTGAAGTCATTTTAACAACAGGAGAAAATATTTCATCAAAATCTATACCTTTCTTTTGTGCAAACCCCTTTACAAAAAATCTAGCCTTGTACCGCTTTTTGCCTCCATATTCTTCCTTCAACTTGTAAACCCATTTGTTCTGTAATGCTCTTTTTCCTGCAAGAAAATAAACCAAATCCAAAGTCTGGTTATTTACCAGGGAATCCATTTCCTCTTTCATTCCTTTCTCTCTCTTCTTTTTCGTGTCTACCTGCATTTCCTCTTCATAACATTCTGATGCACCAGAATCAGTCAACAAAAAATAATACAATGAAGGAGAGTATCGTTCAAGGGGTCTACTTAACCTGGTAGATATTCTAACAACAAGTGCAGAAGTTTGAGGTACATGTTGCTCCTTTTGTTGTACATTTTTTTTTTCTAGTTCCTTTGGAATTTATTTTTCAGTGATCTCATCAAGCACTGTGTATTCTGGTTTTTATTTTTCTTGTATCTTTCCCCACAACTAATATTTGTACATGACCTTCTCATTGAATATGAAATCTCTAATCCTAATGATTTTATTATTTTCATAATCCCATAAATGATAACCAAAATCATTAACACCATATCCAATAAATGCACACTTATTGGATTTTTCCTCAAGCTTTGTTCTATTTTCTTTATCAATATGGATAAATTATTCACAACTGAAAGTCTTAAAAACAAATAGTTTACCTTTTTACCTGTCCATGCCTCCTCTAGAATTCTACCATCCAAAGAACTTGAAGTTCCTTTTTTTTTTAATTAAACAATAGTATCTACAACATCTTCCCAGAGCTGTAAGGGAAAACCAACATGCAATCTCATACTCCTTGTACGCTCCATGATTGTCCTGTTCATCCTTTCTGACACACCATTTTCTTCTGGTGTTCCTGGAACTTTCTTCTCTCTACGAATCCCATGGTATGAAAAATAATCATCAAACTCCTTGCTAAAATATTCACCTCCATTGTCTGATCTGAGACACTTCAACCGCTTTCCTGTCTCATTCTCAACCAAATCTTTCCATTTCTTAAAAGTATCAAAAACATCATATTTTTGTCGAATGAAATAAACCCAAGTTTTTCTAGTTGCATCATCAATAAAAGTAACATAATAACGAGATTCACCAAGAGATGATACCTGAGTTGGTCCCCATACATATGTATGAACACTCTCTAACCTTTTACTCTTTTTTTCTTTTCCGACTCTGAGAAATCTGACTCTCTTCTATTTTCCATAAACGCAATGCTCACATAAATCCAAATCAATTTTTTTAAGATATGGCAACAAATTTCTTTTGTGAAGTATTTGCATCCCGTTCTCACTCATTTGTCTAAGCCTATGATGCCACAGTGTTGTATCCACTCTTGTAGAATATAAAGAGATAGAAGAGTCAATATTACCAGTACATAAATACAATGTACCTACCTTCTGTCCTTTTTCGATCACCAATGATCCTTTGGTGACCTTCCACACCTTATCTGTAAACATGGATATACAACCTTCACTTTCCAAATACCCTATTGAAATTTGATTTTTCCTTATATCTGGAACATGTCTTACCTCTTTCAACAACCATTGATTTCTATTCCTTTTCTTTATTTTTACCTTTCCCATTCCAATAAATTTTCATGGTGCATCATCACCCAAATGAACCTGTCCAAAATCACCTTGAACATAATATAGAAACTTTTTACTATGGGGTGTGGCATGAAATAAATCCCTTGAATCTACTACCCAAGACTCAAAAATACTATCTACAGAAAGAATCAAAGCATCTTGTAACACATCACCTATTACATTTGTTTCCTGATTTTTCTCATGTTGTCCATCTCTTTGTTTCTTTGAAGCTCTACAGTGTTTCTTCATATGTCATTTCTTCCCACAATTCCAATACTGTATCTTTCCAAATCTGGATTTAGATCTTCCCTTCCTAGAATTCATGCGGTTCCCTGAGCCCTTTCCTCTATCCTTTTGTCTTCCCTTGTTCTCCATGTTTAACGCATTACCTGATGTCTCACCTGTTCTTTTTCGTCACATTTTCTCACTAAGTATAACACAAAAAATATCATCAAGTTTTAAAGTGTTTGAACCAATGACAGAGTTACTTACATCCATGACCAAGTCGTTCTAAATTTCTGGAAATGAGCACAAGATTAAAAGAGCCCTGACCTCATCATCAAAGTCCACTTTTACAGAACTTAGTTGATTAGTAACTGTATTAAATTCATTTAAATGATCTGCAATAGACCCACCTTATGACATCTTCATATTAAATATCTTATTGGATGATGAGGGCTTTTCATACAGTTTATCCAATGCATCCATCAACTCGTTTGTTGTATTTTCGTTTGAAATATTGAAAGCCACTAATGCTGCCAAGCTCAGTCGTATCATTCCTAGTGCCTTTCTGTCAAAAACATCCCATTCTTCGTCCTTCATGGCCATCAACTTCTTTTTTATTCCACCCAATGGTAGGAATAAATCCTTCTGATATAAATAATCTTCCATCTACATCTTCCATAACTAGTAGTTATGACCATTAAATTTATTGACGCTAAACTTCCCATATTCCACCATTGTTCCCACTCGAACCAGGAACCCTCTTTTCCTATGAGTTACCTTTCTCTCTGATACCATTTGTTAGAAAAACAAGATCGCAGAGCAATAAAATAAAACAAATGCATAAATAAAACACAGAATATACACAATACAATAGAGACAGAGATATATGTGGTTCACCCAGTGTGGGCTATGTCCACCAGAGAAATTTCCAGGTCCTTCCTTTATTATTATCCAACAAATGAAGGGATACAACCTATAGCACACCCATTGTAACTTCCTCTTTTTTCTCTCACAGTCTCCTCACTTAGAATACAATATTCATAATGATACATAGCCACAATACATTTCCCTCATAAAAGAGGGTTTCCTTCTAAGGAAAAAAACCTTAACATAAATTCTGTCGTCATATCTGTGGCTTTATAATGAACGATCCATATTTACGATGAAATCACAATATACATTTACAAGTTTCCTTTGAGGGCCCACTTTCCCCCGAACCCCGTAGGGGGGGTAACCCCCCCTGCACTTCCCCGTGTGGAGGAGTGTACATTCTTTCTGTGTGTAAAGTCTTCATGGGGTATAAATAATGTTGAAAACAAAGACTTATGAATCACGAAGATAATCAGGATCCACAACCAACAGATCCAATTTATAGATTATCAAATATTTTTATGTTGATTTTAATGTCATGTAAACCCACACAAATTATTTCCTCATATCTTCATAAGAAGTATTAGATATTTTATTTGAAACTTCAAGAGACGATGCATTATTTTTCATTGTTGTGTAATTATTTGAAGGAAAGAGGTTTCGAATTCCATCCCCCTCAATGTCTCTACTTTTTAGAAGGTCTATTGACAAGATATTGGTATGAAATTAACCTAACAATAATATATCCCTAAATGGTATAAATTGATACTAATCAACAAAACCAACCCATCTACCTAACCCATAATTTCCCCTTTAATGTCATAGATTGTTTGTTGTTACTTATTGAGCTTATGATTATTTTACATTAACATTGTTGGATAAGATACCATTGGGATAAATGAAAGTATCTATCACTGCCATGTTTATCCTCTTAACCTTTTAGGAATCTCTTTTGGTGTCATGAAACATGTGGAATTGTTCCCCAGGTGGTAAAGCTATGTGTAGGATTTCTTCTTACTTTCACATTGTGATAGTCACTGATCCAAAACAATAACCTAATCCATCCCTCTAAATTAACACATCTAACCCATGCATATATCCCACCCAATACCACACACCAAACTCACACACCTTCAAGGAATCTTCAATTTCTAACTACGTTACACTGAACATGAACCTAACCACTACTTGAATAAAATGCTAACCCACTACCCCCTAGGACCCACTAGCATACCTTGGACCATGACCTATGACCTTGTAACCTATCCTCATGTGATTGCAAAACTCAAAATTTCCATTATATCTCACTCACATGTTAAATTTTTTCTATGCACGATGACTTGTGTAGTGGACTAGGAATCTACGAATGACCCATGAACCCCAAAGACAAATGTTATGGCATAAGGCCCTTGTGTCAAGCCTCATACCATAATTTAAACCTTAATAACTATCCCTAATGGCTTGTCTTAGGTGGCATATGCCTTGGATTTCTATAGTTGGGTGGAACATCATTCATAAGTAGAAAGTGCCTTGCATTATCTTTGGTTGAAAGATAAGTGTTATATATATGTTAAATTATTCTAACTACTTTGTGTCATGATTATCAATATATGCATCATGAGTGGTTTGATTAAAGACAAGCTCGACTGGTTGTGGCATGATGTTCTTATTAATGGTGTTGTTAGTGGACTAATTGTCTCATATTTGTGAGTGTATGGGTGGGGAAATTACACTCATGTTTAAAAGACCTAATATTAAAATAAATATATGATAGTTTAATTATTATTATATGTTGGATGTCAATTTTTTTTCATTTTATTTTATTAGTGTGTGAGTTACATATACATGTTGCACATATTATTCCACTAGCTTGTATGAACACTAAGAGATGCAAAACAATTTATATTTCTAAATAGGCTTGGGCTAGTGTCACATCATACTTACTAAAGGCATTGTCTAACAATTGTATAAATTGGATTTTTTTTCGTTGCAATCTAACATAAATCTGCATGAAAACACTATTTTTTTGTTTTTTAAAATCCATTTCTAAATGTAGAAATGGATTTAGCATGCTAAAAAACCCCTAGGGCGCTCAGATTTTATAGAAATAATCGCTCAAATTTGCGGATCTAACAATTTATTGTCGGATTTCAGGAAAATGTTCTCGGAAAATATCACCAAAGAAGAGTCATTTTGTAAAACGTTTATACTATGACCTTATTAAATGGATGGGATGCAAGGGAGGTGAATGATGTTTGTGCATGTGTATTCTCTAGTACTTTGAATGTCTAAAGTGGTTGATGAGGATCATCTAGTTTTAATTATGCCAAAGACATTTTCAAGGATGGGATTTTCACCAAATTTTGGTCATCCTAAACCACTGGGTTTGGAACAATCATTTATGATATATCTCTAGTTTTAAACAAAACATAGATGAAATTTTTCATAAAACTCTAATATTTAATGAGTAAATATTTTAAAATATTAAATATATTAAAAAAAAAAAGGTTCATGTGATTGGGTCAAAAATGGTAAGCGAAAGAGTAATGCAATTGCCATTCTTTAAGGAGTTCCAAATATTGAACTCTAAACTTCAATGCGTCCTGATTTTAGGTTAGATGAAAAAAATGATTTTTTTTTTTTTTTGAGAGGTAAATATATATCTTTATTCCATGCTCCGAGAGACAGTGGGTGAATAGGTGAAATATATTATGGAAAACATAATCACCCTCATATATGAAGGTAAGGGTGGTGGTTGATATTGGGGAAAATAGACGGGGATGGGGGTATAAGGAGATCGTGATATGGGGATGGCGTGGCGTTTTCTCTAATATATACCCTTATCTCCACCCCCATATATTTTCCCCTATATATTACCCTCACCCCCACCCTCATATATGAGAGTATGAGGGATATTATATTTTCCCTAATATAGGCCCATCCCCATTTATAAGGATGAGGGGAAATATTAGGGAAAACATATGAAGATGGAGGGAGATATTAAGGAAAACATAAAACATATTAATTGATTTTTTTTTTTCTAATGGAAAAAAAAGAAGTTCCATTGATATTCAAATTTGAATCAAAGGAAACTTTCCATGTACAAAATGTAAATTGTAATGAGGCTTTATATATCGCCAAAAAAACCATGACCTTATGACTTAATACATGCTTTCATATGACTTATGTTTTTATCTTATGTTTTTCTTTTTCATTTACAACATATATACACTTAGTAGTAATTGACAAAAAACACATAAAATTGTTTGATCATCTATCTTTCCTAGCATCCTTTAGAAGATATAGAGTTTATCAGTCCCGACCAGAGTATCCTTTACAAATTCTTCAAATTGTAAGCAACCAGAATGTTGAGCCAGATATTATTTGGAAAATGAATCTTCTATAGAGTTAAATTTCCTATGGATATGCAGGTTGTGAAGCCAAGTGAAAATAGATTTATATTCCTATATATTTTGTTGCCAAGGATTTAGAACCTGTGAGAGAATTATGCATTTACCTTCAAACAAGTCTATAATCACCTTAGAGTCACCTGCTATCATTAATTCATTAAGATGTATAATCTTTGCCAGAGTGATTTGTCCCCATAACCCAAGAATCTTTTCCTTAATATTAGTACCTTCACCAACAAGTGTAGATTTGATAACATGTTCTAAAATAACTTAAGAAAAATTTGAACTCCACATTTACCTCCAGAAGCAGCTCCATCAAAGAATCCAATAGGCTTGTTTTCAAAGTACACTGGGGATAACATATAGTCCAAACTGATACCTTCAGAAACATCCTTGTATTCCTTTAGTGTCATCAAAATAATTGTACAGACCAGGCCTTCATTCTGGGGAAAATCTTGAAATAAAATTTTATTCATGTAATTCCAAATTCCCCAAAGTATATGGAAAGGAATTGAATTGTGATTTGGAAAGGTAAGGAACTAGTAAAGAAATTTCTTGTAATGAAGGATGATCCCAATATCCTCTGATATGTAGTTGTTTAAGAACTTCCATCCAAATGAGCTATGAAATTGAGCAATTGACAAACAAGTGCACACTTGTTTCCTCATCATGTAAGCACAATGTACATACCGAAGGGCCTATACCTCCTCTAAGTCTATAATTCTCTCCAGTGAGGACCCGGTTTTTCTAGGAAAAGCCAAATAAAACAGATAATTTTGGTAGGGATCTTTACTTTCTCTATTACTTGATACCACCAGCAAGGCTCCTCATTACTATGTTGTGATACCAAGGCTTCATAAGCTAGTTTAGTTGTAGCCTTTCCTGAGGACTTATTCCAGGACCAACTAATTGTATCCTCTTCATTATTCAGAGAAATTCCACTACCTCTAAGAATTGACAGATATACATCCCATTCCAAGGAAAATGAACCTTCCAGGCCTAAATCTACTGAAGAAATCCACCCAGCATGTCCAAGGGATTATGAACCGCAGGTTTTGTGATGTGTGCCAAAGAATAAGTCTGTGCATCTTAGAGCATCTTAATTAGCTCACTTGGAATCTTATAATAGGAGTTGCAACCAATGAAAGGGTCTTGGCCCGCCAAAAATCTTGAACCAAAAACAACATTCCAAGCACACCATGACTTCAGAATTGGAAAGAAACCCAAAATATGTTTCCATAAATTAGATGCCACAATAAATTTATATCCTTCCATCCTCAACTAGAAGATGACATCAAATCCTTTCAAGTATTTTTTGATCATAACTTTGCTACAACGAATTGAACCAAACAATTCTCTCTATAAATATTTTGTAGCTAAAGATTTTGAAAACTAGTGAAGATTTAAAATACCCCAGCCACCAGAAGCTTTGGGTTTAGAAATATTATCCCAACTTGCTAAGTGAAATCCCGAGGGATTCTTTACTCCTTTCCATAGAAAGAGGGAAATTTTTTGACTAAGTTTATTTATGATGTTAATAGGGACTTTAGCAATACTGAGCCAACAAACTCACATGTTTTGGAGGACATAATTTACTAGGAATAATATTCCCCCAAAATATAACCAATAGTATGTCCAATGACTTAACTTCTTCTCCTGTTTTTGTATCAACCAAATTCAGTCGTTGATCCTATAGACGTTTTTCTTTATGAAAAATCCAATGTATTTCATCCCTTGTTCCATATCAATCATCAGAATATCAAAAAGATCCATTAGCCTTGATTTTATCCTATCATCTATATTATGAACAAGAAAGCAGGACTTTTGACATTTTATCTCCATGCTCAAGGCCTTGCAGAAACTAGCTAGGATAAGTTTGAAGGCAACCCAATCCTCTTGATTTCCTAAGCCTGGATTAAAACATCATCAACAAAAAATAAATGTGAAATGATAATACATGTAGCAATATTCATTCCTTTGAAACTCCCTTCTGTACATGCCTTCTTTAGAAGTCTTCTAAGGCCCTCCACCACCAAGATAAAGAGTAAATGTGTGAGAGGGAATCCCTATCTCAACCCTCTATGAATTTTAAAGAATTCGGTGGGGGAACCATTTATCAAGACCGCATAATTAGCACTAGACACACAACCCATTATCTATTGTGTCACTTCCCATTTTAATCCAATTTGTATGAACATCATCCTAAGAAACTGCTAACTCACCTTGTCATAATATTTCCTTAGATCTAGTTTAAGGATGATATAATTAAACTTTTTAGTCCTGACAGTATGCACACATTATTGTGCAATCCCTATTGCATCAAAGATCAATCTTTCCTTTAAGAACCCAAATTGTTCTGCTGAAATGCAAGAGGCCAATGTCTCCTTAAGCCTGGAAGCAATAATTTTTGTGATGAACTTATAAACATTAAACAAAGCTATAGGTATGAAATCATTAAAGGAAACATGCTTAGATACCTTTGTAATTAAATCCACAAAGGTTGCATTTAACGATCCAATGACCCACCCAGTTGTCCTGGATTCTTCAATAGCATTAAGCAGGTCCAAACCCATAATATCAAAAAATAAATGGAACAATTATTGTGTCCACCCATCCAAGAAATGACTCTTGTCCTTGGGCATCATACCTACGATCTATTGCAGTTCTTCAATGCCAATTGGCTTACCAACTTCATCACTTTCCTCATCAGAAAAGAAGTGAGGAACCTCTTTGATAACATTAAATTGTGTGGTAATATTCTCAAACCAAATTTCACTAAACAATGTCTTGAAATGCTTGTAATTCATGGCCCTAGTATCATACTATGTAGATTTAAAATTACCTTCCTCATCTGAGATATCCCATATAGTGTTGATGTTTCAGCGATGTGTAGCATACTTGTGAAAGAAAATCGTATTTTCATCTCCGCTCTTAATCCAAGTGGCTTTAATTTTTTGTCTCCATGATTCCTCTTCTAATCTATGAATTCTGGATTGCCTTTTTTTCAGGGCTCCTACAAGGCTCAAATCATCTGGGGAGAAATTTTTTGATGGACATTTGAGACAAATCTCCAATTTATTCTCTATCCTCCAAAGTTCTTCCTGAAGAGTTTTCTTTTTCTCCCTTTCCCACAATATCACATTTTCCTTAAGATTTTTAAGCTTTGAAACCAACAAATTCATTGTCGAAGGGTCTCTCCAGTGTGCCATAGACCTCCATGAGGATCTAACCAATAAAATCAAATCTCGTTCTGTCAACCAGGTGCGATTAAATTTAAAAGCGAAAAGGATATCTGCCATATGAATCTTCAAGTTGAAGACAAATAGGATTATGATATGAGATTACATAATTAATAGTCCAAGACCTTCATTTTTCAAAACTCCCCAATAAATATTCATTAATTAAAAATTTGTCTAGGCACTTTGAAATTCCCGCAGATCCTGAGGGACCATTTCTCTAGGTGGGAGATAAATGAGAGGGGAGGATATCCACTAGAGCCATTTTAGAGAACAACTCAGAGAAATAAAAAGACTAAGAATCCAATATTAGATGATCCCCCCATACTTCAGTTGCAGAAAGAGTAAGATTTAAATATCCACCAACAATCATATATTTAACCCCTAAAAAGCCAGAGTTTGTCAGGGGATTCTAGAAATCATCCCTATCCTTGTAGGGGCCATAAAAATTTATAAATTTAATCCTTCTGGAAATGTTTTTGTGCCTGCCTTCAAGTAAAATTCCTGTAGAAGTTCCAAATGCACAGATATCAACCACAAAAGGGTTCCAACCAGTGAGAAGACCCCCCGACCGTCCATTCAGATCCAAAACTACACAGTCCCAGGAGGGACAGAACTTAAGAATGAAAACAATAGAGTTTTTTCGAGAATCCATAGTCTCTTGTAGGAAGATAATGTCAGGAAGGACAGTAGAAACCAAAAGTTTGAGGGTTTGTAATTTGTAGGAACCCCCTACCCCACGAATATTCAAAGAGAGAATTAACATAAGGACACACCATGCCTAGGCTCCAATGCTCTAAGGGCCAGATGTCAAGAAGTGTATACATGACTAGGGGAGGATGGGGAGAGTGTAATATCCACTCGGTCGAACCCAATTGTAAATGTAATATAAGTATACAGAAGTAGGTGAGATGTTTTGACATCATTTTGTGATGCACTTCCCATGGCATAGTGCACGCATGAACTGCACAGTAAAATGATGTAGCATGCACATTCCTGGATACCGCGCGTAGAAACTAAAGTTCGTACAGTATGGAGGACAACGAGCCTTGTGTATATGATATGTGTTATAGGCTGGTGACACACTTATTATAAGTTGGGATTCTTATGTTTTGGTATTAGGCCGGAGTGCCTATATGTTAAAGGCCAATGGGCCTATTTTGTACATGACTCATGATTAATATAAAATACATCATTGCGCGCAAACCAAACACGATAAAAGAGATGGGGGACTGAACTTCACCAATTAGGGAAAGGGAGGGCCAAAAGTCAAGGGAAAGGGCTAAGCTAGAGAGCTTAAGCCAAAAAGGGAATATTATATTTATATTTCCTAAAGCATAAAGTATTATTTTATCCTAAGTTCTAAAGTTGGGGAAAAGTGGACCAAAGTAACTTCCGATATGACAAGTGTCAAGTTCAAGACATGCATTCATATCGTGGGGACTTAGCTCTTTTGGTCACTTTTCACGGGGAATCTTACCAGCAGATTGAGCATCATTCTCACCATCACTTTCATGATGAGTTTCACAGTGATTCCTTCCATCACTCAGTTATCCAGTCAATGATTCCGTGACCATTTTCACTCACGTAGTCCGTTATCCTTGAGACATCCATTTCACCATATCTGAACCTATTCCCATAGCCTTTTCCGGTTAGTGTACCTGGTTAGCTTGGAGCGGGATTGAAGAAGTGGGTTGTCAGGCCCGTGAGCAATTCTCCGAGTGAGAGAATTGTTGGGGATTGATTACCGAATGTGCTAAAATGCAGCTACAGTGCTCTAAGACTTCTGGTCCAGCCTGTTGTTGAAGCCCTGGAAGGGAAGTGGGGCAGTCGAGGGATTGTTGAGCAGAGAAGGGACACACTTCCTTGGGTGGGACAGGCATGTGGGGATGAGAGGTTGTAGGTTGTTAGTTGAGTGAACACCTGAGACAGAGTCTTTCATGTTGTCTATGAGCCTAAGCCTGGTTAGGAACCCTTTACCCGGGTGGAGTTCAGTCCCAGCTCGGGGGTGAATCACTGTTGAGAGTGATGAAAAATGTAGTCAAAGGCTAGGAGGTTTGTGGACGGTCTGCACGTAGTTGGTGACAATATTTCCAATATAAGTACCAATCGTATGATAAAATGATATGCTGCATTGTTATTTACGTGCTTATGTTACGATTTATCATATATGTGATTATAATTGCCTATATGTTTATGGGTATTTTCCTGTATATGTTGCATATATATGGTTATTGTTATTTCAGTATAAAGTCGTATATTACAGAATGTAATTGTTTGTTTATGTTTATATGTAAATCTTCCGCAAGAGTGTTGAATGTATATGTTTAAGTTGCATGCAGTTTGAAGAGAAAACTTATGTGGCATAGATAAGTTGATTACTGGGTATGTTACCGTATGTTTCACAGTAAGAGAACGAAATCGTTCTCTAGAGTAGCAAGGCCCAAACTGTTTAAAGCTATGGATGTTACCAATTGGTGTCAGAGCATGAGAGATTTCTCTGGAGTGGCATTCCTTGGCCTGCGGGTGGTCGGGGGAATGTTATAAATTGGTATCAGAGCTTCAGTTTCAACACTGAGCTTGGATGGGCCAGAGGGGTTCAGTTGAAGCGAATATTCACAAAAGAGTAAATTCAATGTGACCAAGATTCAAGTCACGGAGCATCGATGGAAAATGTTGGCATACTGGCACGCGCTGTAAATTTTGGCACCGCAAGGAAAATGTTGGTGTGCAAGTGTGCACGTTAAATTGTGGTGCCGCACGGAAGATTAGTATGTGCGGATGCACGCGTTGAATTTATCCCTGCACGGTGAGCACGCACATAGTAATGTGCACATGGGGTGCGCAAGTATGGCTTAACATAGAGGATTTTTGTTGGTACGCACATAGTATGAATATAAGTTGTCTCGGGACAGTGTATTGAATGGTGCGTGCAGATAATTGTGCGTGATGGAACATGTTGAACTTTGACATGGTGCAATGCATAGGGAAAAATGCATGTGGAGTATCGGTGCGTGATACCAAAACTGTGCGCAGTGGATATTGGTGCACAACGCAAAAGTAGTGTGTGCAAGTTGTCGGCGCGACGGAGAAGAAATGCATAGTGGATATAGGTGCACAGAAAATCATTTTACCTTGAGATTTTTCTATGCACGATAAATATAAATGTACAGGTCAAAGTTTAGTGCGCGCAAAGTTTCTTGGAAGGCAATGAGTCTGAGTTTAAATTTCATAATATTAGAAGAAAAAGAAACACACAACCGCATCAAAGCATTATTTAAAAAGAATTCTGAGTTTTATATTCCTCTGATTTAGACATATGAAAGTGAAATATAATCTTACAAGAAAAGAATACTATAAAAGAAAACAAGATTCATAACACCACCAGATAGAATTTTGTAATAAACAGCCTAAAATCTGCTTCTGTATTTATATAATCGTATTAATCAAAAAATTACAAAAGGGGGATGACAACAGTTATCCTGTTGTAAAAAGGGTCATTAAGAACAGTCCTATCATCTATGGTGCTCCTTACCTCCGCTACCAGTTGTTCAAAAATTCATTGAAACATGCTTAATCTTAGTTGAAGACTCACTTCATCTTAGTGATCTCCTCCTTTAAAGAATCTAACTAGACCATTTGATTCTCTCCAACACTTTCGGCCGCTTCAACTTAGGATTCATCCTTCTTCTGTCGCTTGCTCCTTTTCTTCTTAGCGGCTGGCCTATTGATGACTAAATCCTTCATAGTGGGATTCAGCCTGAATTCCAACTGCGAGTCTATAACCGACTCTGTGTGGAATTTAGTCGCTAGAATGTGCACAAGGACCCTTTCCTCCTTATTCGTAGGAAAGTCTAGCATGTTTCCCGAATAACCAGTCTCACTCGATTTAGCCTTGTCCATGTATCCCAGGTTGTGGATACCAAAATGATTTTGCAGAGAGGAGAAAGTCGAGCAGTTTGGAGATTACTTCAGTTATGGATATGCAGATACCTTCATACTTGAGGATTGGTAGTTATAGAATTCCAATTATTAAGCGCAGACAAATTACGTACAAGAGTGTTGGGTTTCCATGCTCGGCTAATCCATTTCGAATGATTATATTTTGAGCTCATTACATGGCGGCGTTCAGCTGACATCACATGGATGTGAAGTACCAAAGGAGTGAAGCGGGGTGATCTGACTAGCCATCACCCGCTCCACGAGTGGTGGATTTGACATGTTGAGACACGTGATATCACGTCTTGGTGAAAGTGGTTTCGGCAAACCACCTTCTTGCACAGATGTATCTCTGAAAGCACTACACATCTGTGTTTTCAAGACTTGGGCTTTCTCTAGAATTGTCATGGTGATAACACCTGGAAATTGGGAGAGATAGTTCTGATGTATATATTGAACCAAAATGGTGCATATTCTCATGAATTGTTGAATTCTTAGCCTGATAAGTTTCGATGGCTACACGTTTTGCAGAATTAACAACAACTAGATCAGATCATACTAGTGCGGAGTCCATAGGAATGGAAGAAGCACGAAGGAATTACAGTCAGAAAGATGAGAGCAGAGGGGTGGATTTCCATTTGGTCATTAAAGGAACGAACTCCAACGGACATGGAGAAGAAAGGAATGAAAACATGAATATGGCTGAGACCATTAAGAATTTGCAGAAGGATGTCCAAATCCATAAAGATGATAATGAAAGTCTTATGAGAGCCAAAGAGAACCAGGATGACTTCAACATGAAGTTATTGGAGGGCTTGAATAGAATAAAAAAGAAATTGGTTAAGGAGAGTGGCTCAAGAAAATATGGAAGTCACAAGCCTTCGGATGAGAAAAGAAAAGCAACAAGTTTTAGTAGACATCACCATCATTCCCCAAAGCATTCCAATAAAAGAGAAGGCAACAACTCAAGTCTATCCCCTGTTAGAAGGTAGAAGAGGTATAGGGTGGATGAGCTACGAGGAGAAATGAACAAAATCAAACCTCCTACATTTGATGGTAAGCAAAAGAAGGATGAAGATGCAGAAACATGGTTGTTGGGAATGAGAAAGTATTTTCAATTGCATAATTATTCTTCTCATGCAGAAGGTAGAATTGCTATCTATCAACTCAAAGGAAAGGCCTCCATGTGGTGGGATCAACTTGTGTAGGTGAAGCACATTGAAAAGAAAAGTATTACTTGGAGGTAATTCAAGAAGTATTTTGAGAATAAGTACTTGACTAAGAGATACTATGACAAGAAAATGAAAGAGTTCTTTGAACTCAAGCTTGGAAGTATGACCATAGATGAATATGAGAGAAGGTTTCTGGAACTATTGAAGTATGTCTCTTTCATCAAGGATGAGATGGTCAAAATTCAAAGGTATTTGAGTGGATTTCCACTGCTCATCAGTGAAAAAATACAGTATGATGATCCCAATACATTAGAAGAGACCATAAGGCGAGATAAATGCCTATATGATCAGCAGAAAGCAAGGCTAGTTTTCCAAAATGCTTGGGAAGACAATAAGAAATTCAAGATGGATCAAAGGAAGAAGAGAGTTAAGCCACCATTCTTTAGAAATAAACCACAAGGACAAAAAACTCCTAAAGAACCCAGAACGATTGACACATGGAGTCAAGGGCCAAGGCAACCACCTATCCAATGTTGGGGTTGTAAAGGAGACCATAGGATCAGAGATTGTCCTCACAGAGGTGAAAAAGGAAGGGTTGTTCACAATGTACAACAAGATGAAACAATGGAGGAAATGGGCAGATATGTGCCAAGGATTTATGCAGCCCTGGACAACAAGCAAGCAAAGTATCAGTCCCACATGATTGAAGTGGAAGGTACGATCAACAACCAAACCATTGATATTTTAATTGATTCAGGAGCTAGTCATAGTTATATAGACCCTAAGATGGTGGAAAGTTTGCAATTTCCAAGAAGCAAGTATGGGAAATCATGGTTGGTGTAACTGGCTACTGGAGCCAGAAGAAAAGTTAATGAGATGGTTAACTCATGCCTCATAGACATGAATGGATTGAACACCAAGGAAAATTTAAACATCTTGCCTTTAGGTTCCTATGACTGTCTAATTGGGATGGATTGGTTGGACCAACATCACACTCTCTTAGACTATCACAACAAAGCATTTACTTGCCTGGATGAGGAAGGGAAACTAAGCAAAGTACAGGGAATTCCCAGGGTAGTAACCATTAGAGAAATTTTAGCATTGCGGCTGAAGAAATGTTACAGAAAAGGGTGTCAAATAATTGCATCTCATTTGGCAGAGACGCCTAGAGATAAGGTGCCAAATTTGGAGGATTATGTAGTCTTGGAATATTTTGAAGATGTGTTCAAGGAGGTACCCGAACTACCCCCAAGGAGAGACATTGATTTCTCTATAAATTTAATGCATGGAGCAACACTAGTATCAAAGACTCCTTATAGAATGAGTACACTAGAATTGAAGGAGTTGCAAATGCAGCTTGAAGAACTTTTGAAGAAGGGGTATATATGCCCAAGTGTGTCACCTTAGGGTGCCCCAATATTTTTTGTAAGAAAGAAATATGGAACACTAAGGTTTTGCGTTGACTTCAGACAGTTGAATAAAGTGACTGTTAAGAACAAGTATCCTATGCCAAGGATTGATGACCTCTTTGATCAATTGAAGGATGCAAAAATATTTTCAAAGATAGATCTCAGATCAGGATACCATCAAGTAATGATTAAAGAAGAAGATGTCAGCAAGACCACCTTCAGGACA
Organism: Picea engelmannii; assembly: GCA_009831015.1. Classification (NCBI taxonomy): domain Eukaryota; kingdom Viridiplantae; phylum Streptophyta; class Pinopsida; order Pinales; family Pinaceae; genus Picea; species Picea engelmannii. The sequence goes on from ML777197.1 coordinate 2,310,067, forward strand.
AGGTATGGTCATTATGATTTCACAGTGGTGCCATTTGGGTTGTCTAATACACCAGTTGTTTTCATGTGCTTAATGAATGGTGTTTTCCAAGAGTATTTGGACAAGTTTGTCATTGTCTTTTTAGATGACATTCTTATATATTCCAAGTCAGAGGAAGAGCATGAACATCATTTGAGGATGGTGTTGCAAGTATCAAGGGAACATCAGTTGTGTGCCAAATTGATAAAATTCTCATTTTGTCAGAAACAAATTCATCATTTGGGGCATATCATTTCAAAGGATGGGATAGCAGTGGATCCTGAGAAGATAGAGGCCATTAGAGAATGGTCAGGGATGAATAATGTGATAGAGGTGAGATAATTCATGGGTCTTGCAGCCTACTACAGAATATTTATTGAAGGATTCTCAAAGATTGCACACCCAATCACTTCTTTTCAAAGAAAGGGAGTGAAGTTTCAGTGGACACTGGATTGCGAGAAGAGTTTCCAACACTTGAAACAATTATTGACAAGTGCTCCAATATTAAGGATCATAGACCTAGATGAAGACTTCATCATATGCACTGATGCATGTAATGACGGACTTGGTGGAGTCCTCGGTCAAAATGGGTTTGTCATATGTTATGAATCAAGGAAGTTGAAGGATCATGAAAGAAACTTTGCCACTCGTGATTTGGAGTTGGCAGCCATAGTGCATGCCTTGAGGAAATGGAGACACTACCTCATGGGAAAGAGGTTTGAGCTAAGAACGGACCACAATGATCTGAAATATTTGTTTGATCAGCCAAATCTAAATGCTAGGCAAAGCAGATGTTTAGAATTTCTAAGCGAATATGACTTTGATATAAAGAATATCAAGGGGGAAGGAGAATAAAGCGGTTGATGCACTCAACAGGAAGGTGCATGAATTACATGCTACAACCATTAGTGTGTATCAGACTGATATTAAAATAAAAATTCTAGAGGCTGCAAATGCATATCTGCAATACAGAGAATTGGTAGCGATGCTACAACAGGGTAGGATTCCACAAAAGGTGGATAATTATAATTTGGGAATAGACGAAATACTATTGTGCAAGAAAAGAATTTTTGTTTTGAATGTCTAGGACCTGAAACGTATGATTTTGCATGAAATGCATAATGTTCCTTATGCAGGGCACCCTGGATATCAGAAAACCGTGGCAGCGATCAAGAGCCATTACTTTTGGCTAGGTATGAAGAGAGAGATCTCCAAGTACATCGCTATATGTATGGAATGCCAGAAAGTTAAAGCTGAGAATAGGCACCCAGCAGGGTTGTTGCAACCTTTAATCATTCCTAAATGGAAGTGGGAAGTGGTGACAATGGATTTTATTACGGGATTTCCTAGAATAAACAAGCTGCATGATTCGATCATGGTGGTGGTGGAAAATCTTACGAAAGCTTCCCATTTTATTCCACTGAAAACTAAGCACAAGGTAGCAGATATTGTTGATATTTTCATGAAGGAAGTGGCACGATTGCACGGGATTCCTAAAACAATTGTGTCCGACATAGACCCAAAATTCACCTCAAATTGTTGGAAATGATTGTTCAAAGGATTCAGAATGAATCTAAACTTTAGTACATCTTATCATCCCGATTCTGATGGACAGACAGAGAAGGTGAACAAAGTGATAGAATATATACTGAGAATGTATGTGATGGACAAACCATCGAAATGGGAAGACTACCTACACTTGGTAGAATTCTCTTAAAACAATGGGTATCATGCATCATTGAAGATGAGCCCATTTAAAGCACTTTACGGTAGAAAGTGCAATACTCCAGTGAGTTGGGATAATCCGGCTGATAGGACAGTAGTTGGGCCAGAGTTACTCAAGGAGATGGAGGACCAAATGATAAAAATTAAGAAGAATTTAAAAGATTCCCAAGATAGACAGAAAAGTTATGCCGATAAGAACATAACCCACAGAGAATTCAAAGTGGGTGATCATGTTTTCCTGAAAGTAAAATATAATAGGAGTTCCGTGAAGCTGGGAAGCTGCGCCAAGTTGGCAGCCAAATTTTGTGGGTCATTTGAAATCCTAAAGACGATTGGTCCAGTTGCTTATATGATTGCATTGCCTACATCTATGTCTATTCATAATGTCTTCCATTTATCATTGCTAAAGAAATATATGCCTGATGCTAATCATGTTATTGATTGGAATGTGATTTAGGAGGAGCAAGAAGGCGCTTTTCAAGTGCATCCGGTGCGCATTTTGGACCGGAAAATCAAGCAGCTCCGGAACCGAGCCATAAGGCTTGTAAAGGTTCAATGGATCTAGTACGGTCCTAAGGATGCTACTTGGGAGCATGAGAATGCAATGCGGATAGAATACCCGCATCTTTTTGAAGATTTTTGAAAATTCTGTTGTATATGGGTGTATGATGCACTGAGGACAATGCGTAAATAAGGGGAGGGGATTGTAATATCCACCCGACCGAACCCAATTGTAAATGTAATATAAGTATACATAAGATGGTGAGTTGTTTTGACATCAATTTGTAATGCACTTCCCATGGCATAGTGCGTGCATGAACTGCGCAGTAAAATGATGTAGCATGCACATTCTCGGATACTACACGTTGTAACTAAAGTGCACACAATATGGAGGACAACGAGCCTTGTGTATATGATATGTGTTATAGGATGGTGAGCCAGTTATTATAAGCTGGGATGCTTATGTTTTGGTATTAGGCCGGGGCGCCTAGATGTTAAAGGCCAGTGTGCCTATTTTCAACATGGCTCATGATTAATATAAAATACATCGTTGTGCGCAGATCAAACATGATAAAAGAGATGGTGGATTGAACTTCACAAGTTAGGGAAAGAGAGGACCAAAAGTCAAGGGAAAGGGCTAATCTAGAGAGCTTAATCCAAAAAGGGAATATTATATTAATATTTCCTAAAGCATAAAGTATGGATAATTATTTTATCCCAAGTTCTAAAGTTGGGGACAAGTGGACCAAAGTAACTTCCGATATGACAAGTGCAAGTTGAGGACATGCATTCATATCGTGGGGACTTAGCTCTTTTGGTCACTTTTCACGGGGATTCTTACCAACAGCTTGACCATCATTCTCACCATCACTTTCACGATGAGTTTCACGGTGCTTCCTTCCATCACTTAGTTATCCAGTCAATGATTCCATGACCATTTTCACTCATGCAGTCCATTATCCTTGAGGCATCCATTTCACCATATCTGAACCTGTTCCCATAGCCTTTTTCGGTTTTTGTACCTGGTTAGCTTGGAGCGGGATTGAAGAAGCGGGTTGTCGAGCAATTATCTGAGCGAGAGAATTACTAGGGATTGATTCCCAAAGGTGATAAACTACAACTACAATTCTCTGAGACTTCCGGTCCAACCTGTTGTTGAAACCCTAGAAGGGAAGTGGGGCAGCCGAGGGATTGTTGAGCAGAGAAGGGGCACACTTCCTTGGGTGGGACAAGCATATGTGGAATGAGAGGTTGTAGGATGTTAGTTGATTGAGCACCCGAGACAGAGTATTTCTTTTTGTCCATGAGCCTTAGCCTGGTTAGGAACCCTTTACCCGGGTGGAGTTCAGTCCCAACTCGGGTGTGACTCACTGTTGAGAGTGATGAATAGTGTAGTTTAAGGCTGGGAGGTTCGTGGACGGTCTGTACACAGTTGGTGACAATATTTCCAAGATAAGTACCAATCGTGTGATACAATGATATGATGGATTGTTATTTACGTGCTTATGTTACGATTTATCATATATGTGATTATAATTGCCTGTATGTTTATGGGTATTTTCCTGTATATGTTGCATATCTATGGTTACTGTTATTTCAGTATAAAGTCATATATTACAGAATGTAATTGTTTGTTTATGTTTATATGTCAAGCTTCCGCAAGAGTGTTGTATGTATATGTTTAAGTTGCATGCAGTTTGAAGAGAAAACTTATGTGGCATAGCTCAGTCGATTACTAGGTATGTTACCATATGTTCCGCAGTAAGAGAACGAAAGTGTTCCCTAGAGTAGCAAGGCCTGGCTTGTTTAAGGATGGGGATGTTACCAACTGGTGTCAGAGCATGATAGATTGCTCTGGAGTGGCATTCCCCGGCCTGCGGGTGGCCGGGGGAATGTTATAGAGAGTGTCGGTGAGAAGGTTTCCAAACCACCTTCAATGGCAACGGATCCCTTCCTATCCATTCAATTTCAATATTTTTTGCAAAATACTGAAACTAAATGGAGCGTGGAGTGTAGGGTTGTCAGAAATAGAATCTCCCAAAGGAGTAGAGTTAATATCCAAACAAGGTGGTGCATTGGGAACTGAAGATATACCCCCCTCCCCATTATCAACAATCGCAACATCCTCAAGATTCTTAGCTAACTTTTTAACCACTAAATCCCAAAAACTTCCACATATCTCCACTAGCCAATCCTCGTGACTGATGAGTGCAGTAAAATATTCATTAGACAGTGAAATAATAAAGGAGGGGAAAACAAACTTCAACTTACCTAGAAAGGAACCTTCCATAGGATAACTCGTGACTTTTTCACAGTCAAAATTGAATTCTCGGGGTTGTTCTACTTCAGTCCTTTGGAGATTTTGCAAAACACATCCTGTTGCTTGAGACGGCTTCGGAAAGGCGGGACTGTTTCCATGCAGATGTCCAGTCTTCCAACAAAGGTGACATCGGAAGGGATTGCGCCAATAGTCTAGGGCCTGTTTGAAGGAGGAGTCGCCAACCAAAGCCTCAACTTCGTTCGGTAACCCCAAGTCCATATCCATTTCAACTAACACCCAGGCCAATTGTTTGTTATTCCAACGGATCTCCTCTTCATCAAAGTACTTAAACCTCCCCACAAAATTTGTGATATCCACAAAAATTCTTGTTGACCAAATTTCCAGGGGAAAATCCGGAAGGAGAATCTAGAGATTTCTTTTGGATAAAACTTTGGTGAAAGGGATAAATTCTGGATGCCATTGTTTTAACATTAACACCCCCTTTCCCAGAGTCCAGGGAGAATCTATGATTTTAAGTAAATCCTCCTCCGCCAAAAAGTGAAATACTACCCAATGGTTGGATAACAGGATGTAGCGGGGACAATAACCTACCAGGGGTTTCCAACACTCCTGAATCCAACTAGAGAGCTATGATTTCCTTAGGTGAGTATAGTAAAACTTCCCTACTAAATCTTTCGTGGAAAGCCTGGTTGCACGCTCCAAAATTACGTCTTTACCAAGCACACAGTGAGAATGTACTTCACGGACCTTCCAACATTTAGAAATGTGGTTATGTTTTTCCACGACCCCTTTACTTCTATTCTTACCATCCCCTCCTTCATGCATCAAAGAGCATGTAGCTTTCCCATCACTACAGAATCATGTGCCTCCTCCCTTCGAACTATGCCCCGAAATCATAGGAGCTTCGACCTCAGAAGTAGGAGTCAACGTTTATGAAATTCCAGAACAATTAAGGCCTTCTCGAGGTTTTCATTATCACTGTCACTGCAAGAAAAAATGGTGTTAAACCCATAAACAATTTTATCTCCTTCCGCCCAGTTACACAGAGCTGAACCAACTCTAGCACTATTTGCAATAGGGATGTGTCACTTTTTCCCTCCAACAAAGCCCAGTATTGTTGGAGAGGCCAAGAGCCCAAGGTTTCCTGAACCCTTCACTTGACGACCCACTTGCCTCCCATCACATGGAGGATCTGTGACTAATCCCAAGAAGTTTGGAGTACCCGCATTACATTGTGAAACTAACACGCGAGCCTCAAGTGCAGGCTGCTTCTGGCATTCATACAAGACTTTATAGGTCTCGTAAGAAAGAAACATGCCTTCCCTCTCCCACAAGGCGTTTTCGTCATCCCACTCGATATCCACCAATTTTGCCATATCAACCTCCAACTATAAGATGTGACAGAAACCACTGTTCCAAAATACCTACTAGAACAACAAAGAAATCTGGTCATCTAAAGACCTGTCCTCCTGAATCTTCCTCTGTGAACGTCGAAACCCTAACCCTAAGTACATCTTGTTTGGCAATCCAGTATTTTCCTCTTCCTTACAACTCTAATAATTAACTTATAAAAATCACAACATATAAAATCATATAAATAAATTTATTTCACAACTTCCCCCTAATTTTAATTATTATTAATTACATTAAAATGATTATCCACATTCCACTCTATTTTTATAC
>ML777197.1:2333232-2361939 GCA_009831015.1 Picea engelmannii
CCCCCTCTCTATATTAATATCTCCTCCTACAAAACTCACACAATCCCTCTCTACCTCCTCCCTCCAACTTTCTCCTCTCTCTTTCTATCTATCTCTTGCATCTAACACCCCCTCTCTCACTCACTGTACCCTCCTCCCTCTATATCCCTCGATCTCTACAACTCTCTCTCTTTACCTTTATCTAACTGCCTTCCCTCTCTCCCCCCCCTCTCTGTATCCCTCTCCCTCACTCTCACACACTCTCTTTGTATTCCTCTCTCCTCCTCTCACACCCTCACACACTCTCTCTATCCCTCGCTCTATATTTCCTCCATCTCTCTCCTAAATCTACACCTCTCTTCCCCTCACATTGTATACCCCCCCTCTCTATCACCCACTCTTCCAACCTTTCTCTCTTTACCTCTCTCTCTATCTACCCCACCTCTTTGTCTCCCTCTCCCTCACTCTCACACACTCTCGTTGTCTTTCTCTCTCTCTCCCTCTCACACTCTATATATTCCTCACTCTCCACCCCCCCTCTTTGTATTCCATTCTATACCTCTCACACTCTCATACACACTCTTTGTACCTCCCCTCTATATCTTCATCTATCTACCTCTTATACTCTCACACACTATATCAAGTTTGGTACATCACAAGGAAAGAAATGGCCTTGACCTAAACATGCAAAGACCTAAACTAGACCTAGACATGGAAATACCTAGACCTATACCTATACATAGCAAGACCTAGACATGGAAAGACATGGAAATACCTATACCATGACCTATACCTATAAAATGGCCATGACGATGACCATGAACTATACCACATTACATAGACCTAGAGCTAGATCTATACCAAGACCTAGACCTATACTATGACCATTCCCTAGACCACAACCTAGACCCCCTAGCTACATCTAAGCCTAGTAATAACCTATAATTAACCCTTAACCCCCTCCACACCCGATCCTTAATTGAACTATGCATGTACCTCTTGTTGAAGGCCCCACAACCCTTTCACCTCCAACTCTAACCATTTCTCTATGCTTTAAAATACTTTCAATATTAAGCCCTTAGGTCCTTCTTGTCCCGAAACCCATATACATATTTATTCATAAGGTTGTTTGGTCTACAATAAATGATATATCCATTGCATTAATAGAACACACACACCCATGTGACTTGAATGAAAATAGGTTGAGTGTTCTTGGTGCTCATCCTTTCCCAAAAGGAATGTGTGCACATTCGTAGAATGCATGCATGATTTAGTGTGCGCGCATTCTAGTAATTTGCATGTGTTCCTATTGGGAATGTATATGTGTGAAGAACAATCCTTAACCTCATCTATCTCAAAAACATGAACAAGCCTGACATTTGGATGCAAAAATAGGCACAACATACATGTTTTTTTTTTTGGTTTGTTTAATTGGTAGACAATTTTCTGTTATTGGAAGATAACTGTCGGAAGAATTGGAAGATGAATTTGTGTCATTAGAATTGGAATTGTGAGTTATGTCTTCTTATGTAATACCAAGAAAACTTTGTCTAATTGGAATTGGAAATTCTAGTTGTTTCTTCTTGTGTAATACCAAGACAAATTTGTGTAAATGTAATTGGAATTGTTAGTTCTATCTTCTTGTGTAATACCAAGACAAATTAGTGTAATTATAAGACATTAAACTTGTTGTGGTGTGCTTGGAAGACAATTGTTCTCTTTAAACGTGGGGAACCTACATAATAGAAGTAGAAAGTCTTTGAGGACAGGAAACCCATTCAAAAGGTTAATGAAGAAAGATAAAAGGCAAAGTTATGTATGTTAAAATGCATGATTTCAGAGGGAAATCGAATTTCTAGCAGAATAGATATCACTATCTCATCAATTCAAGTTGTTTTAGATGACCAAATGATGGAGGATTTTCTTGGAGCTTGTATACAATGGATGAAATTAGAGAGGCAACTAGTGCACAACCTTCTGGTGAAGAAGTTCATGTGGTCCAACCTCTTGTTGGATAGTTAGATGTTCGAGAAAATAGTCATGGGCATGTCCACTCTCCTCCAAGAATTGATCCACTAGTGATTGAATGGGTAAGAAATGCAATGTTGTTAACTCCATAGCAGAGAGGTCAAGAGTGTTAGAATACAGGTTCATCGTCCTTACCTAGATTGAGTAGTGTGCAGTGAAGAACTCCTAAATGCATTCAGGTGGATGAAAGTGGTCTAAAATAACTTGAAGGTAAGTTAGATAACTAGACTATTTTTAATCATTCTTATAAAATCATTAAAGAATATTTTGAACCAAAAACTAATGATGCTAAAAGTCAATTATTTTTGGCTTTGTTAAAATTTAGAAGTTAACCATTGTTAGGAGAATTTTAGGAATTAAAATAGTAAAAATTTTAGAAACAAGTAATCATAATGTTAGAAACCTTGTGGATTCTTTTCAAAAATTGGTGAGAAATATCGTTCTAATTACCATAATGCGGGCCGACATGTCTTGTCACAATCAATCATTAGCAAGATCACAAGAAAACATCATTTTCTCCAACAAGACTCTCATCTTATGAAATGCAATATCAAAACCCTTATAAAGTATTAAAATAGACGAGATAGCCTCGATATAGGTGACCCCAAAAATTTGTGGGCCTTAACTAGTAGACTACCTTGCTCTGACATGAAGTTAATTGGAGCATTTAAGGGACTAGTACAATATTTTTAGATTGAGAACACTAGGCCTTCTTCCAACAAAAAAGATGTACTAAAATTGAGAATCAGATATAGGGACCATGAACCCCATATTAAACACTTTCTTGACATTACAAAGACATAATTGGATGATAGATTCAGGACAATGTATAGTGCACTTAACTTGGGTCAAATATCTTTCCATAAATCCAAGCCTTGGTATATTCGAATAAACAAAATTTGTAACACATTTTGTTGTAGATATCACATTGAGTGTTGTTATTATTATCGTACACACACACAAACACAAACACATATATTTAATGTATTGCATAACAACCTCCAAGAATGATTAGTTGTATTTCCGCCACCATAATCTGGAGACTTTATTCACAACATATTATCTACAAGGCCAAAGGGTTGTAAATTTTATTAAAAATATTTCTTAGATGGAACATACCCTAGGTGCGGTGGAATGGAATTACTGAGAAAGTGCATCCATGTAAGTGATGAGTATGCATTAGGGAGGAAATAGGTTTCCTTGAAAATATTTAACTATGTTGCATATGATATTGACAGAGGGAATGAAAGAAAAATGATAAAATTGGTGAATTCCTAGGTACGAGTATGTGACCTCATCAAGGACTTCATAAAAAATATGCAACAATATGTTCAACATGTCCATATGGTTCGATGGCAGAACAAGAATTTTAGAACATGCAAAGATACATTTCTCATTGGTATTGTATTATCAATGCTTGATTTTGCTGAGAAATACACCATTTAACCGTAAAATAAGATTCAAGGCCAATATTATGACTTAGAGAAGGTCAACATAATGGTTCATATCACATACAGGAATGGTCCGGATAGTAAAAAAAAAACATAGTCATATTGAAGGCTTATCTCTTCTACATAAACGATGATTGGTGCCATGACTTAGGCTACATACAACATTTCTTTTAGTTGTTTTATAATAAACTTAAGGAGGATAAAACAAATATGGGTCAACATTGGATTTGGTCATACAGTTGTGTGGGGAAGTTAAAAATTTCTCATGTATTTCAATGGTTGTGTATTTTTCACAAAATAATTGAAGTACCACATAATTGGAACCATTTCGATTCTAGGCTTGAGAAACGCGAGAATGATGGAGCAAGAAAATGCATTAAAATAGTTTTACGTAGGAAATAAATTATTTTCACAACTGCTTCCATCATTCTAGATGAATAATTCATTATTGAATGGTGTTCTTCACTAATGGGAGAGGGAACAAGAACCCATGGAACTCATGGATTCAATTCAATTCGAACATTAGACAATGCAATAGTTCAAATATGGAAAAGAAAATTCTCTTTCTTATGTTGTCCATGTAGTAGTAATGAATGGAATGATTGTGAGTCCACAGAACGATTTGATAGATGGGATCATGTATCATTCCTTGTTGGTCAATGTATAAATATGGAATTATCCCAGTTGGAGGAGGACTAATTAAATATTTCAGCAGATTATTATCACATCCCAGATCTCATACTGGAAGGTTCAATGAAACCTTCTATTAAATTTTGAATAACTAGAATCAATGTTTTATTCTTTGGTCATTTAATGGATTCACCTGTTGGAACACTAGTTTTTTCATGATACATATATGTAGTGGTTTCCCTAAGAGGTAATGAATGGGGCATTGACTATTGGTTGGGATGTTTCTTAGAGGGAAATAAGACCCTCATTCTCTCAATAATAGACTCTGAAATCACTAAATTTTTTATTAGGTCAATGGTTATTAAAGGAAAATATATGATGCAGGATGAAATAACATAGAATAAAGGTGGTTATGTATTTCAAGATTATAGACTAGGTAAAGTTGTATACAACTTTATGAACTTGTTTGTTGGTGAAAACCTCCAACTAAAAACAATGCCAAGTAAGAAATCATCAAAGGTATAATACTTATTTCCTTACTCTAAGAACAATAATTTAATGGAGGGTGTTAGTATTAGAAGTGATCCCAATGGTCTACTTGAATGACCATAAGTCTGCAAAAGGAATAATTGAATTGATTGAAATTTTGGATTTATTTTGTGGTTCTTATGGTATTATTGTATTTTGTGGTTCATTTTTGTTGTTAGGGAACTATGTCTAGCATTGTCTTGCCTTTCCCTTCCAATCCTTTCCTTGTATTTTCATGCCTTTCCTTTCCTTTGATTTACTTTATTTCCTTGTCTTTCCATGCCTTTCCTTTCCTTTCCTTTGTCTATCATTTCCTTTCCTTGTCTTTCCATGCATTGCCTTGCATTTCCTTTTTTTGACATTCCTTTCCATGTCTAGCCTTGCCTTTTCTTACCTTTCCTTTCCTTTCCTTGTATTTGATTGCCTTGCCTTTCCTTTTCTTGACTCTTATTTCTTTGCATTTCCTTTCCACGCATTGGATTTACATGCCTTTCCTTTTCTTTCTTTCATGGCCTAGACTAGCCTTGTCTTGGCTTGGATTGGCATGGATTTCATTTCCTTTCCTAGAATTTCCTTCACTTGGCTTATCTTGTCTTTTGTTGGCTTGGCTTTACTTGGATTTTATTACCATTCCATGTCATGTATTTCCATGTCTATCCTTTCCAAGCCTTGCCTTGTCTTCACTTGGCTTGGCTTGGATTGACTTGGCTTGCCTTTCCATTCCTTGCCCTTCCTTGGCTTGTCTTGGATTTTCTTGGTTTGTCTTGTATTGGATTGGCTTGGATCACCTAGCCTACCCTTTCCATGCCATGTCTAGCCTTACCTAAGCTTGCCTTTCCTTTAATTTCCTTTCCTTTCTTTCCTTTCCTTTACTTACCTTTCCTTTCCTTTCCTTTCCTTGTCTTAGCTTGTCTTGACTTGGATTTCATTTCCTTGCATTGTATTTTCTTTCCTATCCTTTCCATGTCATGTATTTTCTTTCCATGTCTAGCCTTGCCTACCCTTTCATTTCATTTTCTTTCCTTTCCTTGTCTTGCCTTGCTTTCCTAGCCTTAACTTGCCTTTTCTTTCCTTGACTTTGATTTCATTGTCTTGGCTTGGCTTTCCTTTCCTTACCTTTCCTTGCATTTACTTTGATTTCATTTCCTTGCCTTACTATGTATATCCTTTGATTGTCTTTCCTTTTCTTCTCTTACCTTGCCTTACTTGCCTACCCTCACCTTTCCTTTGATTTCCTTTACTTCACTTTCCTTTCCTTGCCTTTCATTGCCTTGTCTTGGCATGGCTTGGCTTGCCTTGTCTTTCGTTTCCTTTCCCTTCCATGCCTTTCTTTGTCTTGCTTTCCTATCCTATCCTTGTCATGTATTTCCTTGCCTTGCCTTTCCATGACTTTTCTTGACTTGCCTTGCCTTTCCTTACAAGGTGTTAAATTTAAAACATATGTAATAAGAACTAGAAAGATGATACAAATGGTGCCATTGGAAAATTCTTAATGTATAAAAGGAATAATTGAAAAAATATTTCATATTTATGATTGAATGAAATTTTGGATTCATTTTATGGTTGTTATGGTTTTATTGTATTTTGCGGTCCATTTTTGTTGTTATAGAACTATTTCTATTCTTTCCTTTCCTTGTATTTTCTTGTCTTGGCTTTCCTTTCCTTTATTTTCCTTCCCTTTCCTTTCCTTTCCTTTCCTTTCCATGCCTTGTCTTTTCTTGGCTTGGCTTAGCTTGTCTTTCCTTGTCTTTCCTTGCCTTTCCTTGCCTTGTATTTTCATGCCTTGCCTTGCCTTGCCTTGCCTTGTATTTTCATGCCTTGCCTTGCCTTTCCTTTCTTTGACTGGCCTTGTCCTATCTAGCATTTCCTTGCCCTACCTTTTCTTGTCTTGTCTTGGATTGGATAGAATTTCCTTGCCTATCCATATCTATCCTTCCCTTTCCTTGTTTGACTAGACTTACCTTTCCATTGCTTGGACTATGCCTCACTAAGAAAAACATTGGTTTCAGAGATCCTCCAACAAATTATTTTATAGGAAACAAAATTACAATAGAGAGGTCCCTATAGATAAAATAAATTTCCCCAAATCCAATTCAACTAATGATTCATTCATCTGAGGCTCGGTTATATTTTTATCATGAGTTGCAACTCACCTCCTCAATTCATTCAAGGACATGTTGGCAATTTGGTTTGGGGGAATAATGTCCAAACCAAGAATCATAATGGGGTTAAATAATCTACCACACATCTATTTGGCCAAGGCCCATGCAACCATGCTACCCACAATCACTCGACACAGTGTTCTTCAAAATCGACCACTTGTTCATAAATTTCACTATGCCTCACTAACCAAAACCCTAGTTCCAGGGATTCTCCAACAAAAGATTTTTTGGGAAACAAAATGATAGCCCACAAGTCCCCCTAGTTGAAACATGGTTCCCTAAATCCAATGAAAACAATGGTATTTCCATCCGAGGCATGATCACATTTTTATCGTAAGTTGAAACTTGCATCCTCAAGCCATTCATGGACATGTTGGCAATTTGTTCTGTAGACATAAAATCCAAAACAAGCGGCATAACATAGTTTTGTAAGCTCCTATATTTATTTTTGGACAAGGCTCAAGTGACCACACTACCCAAAAATGCTCCACACAATGTTCTTCAAAATCAACCACTTGTTTAGAAATTGCACTATGCCTCACTAAGCAAAGCCCTAGTTTATGAGATCCTCCAAAAAATGATTTTTTCGGCAAGGAAATGACAACACAGGGGTGTCCCCAACTAAAAACAGGTTCCCCAATTCCAATGCAACTAATGATTTGTACATCTGAGGCATGGTTATATTTTTATCATGAGTTGCAACTTGCTTTCTTAATCCATTCAGGGAGAGGTTGAAGATTTGGTCTTGGGGCATAAAATACAAATCGGGTGGCATAACAGAGTTCTGTAAACTCCCACAAATTAGTTTTTCCAAGGCCCATGCGACCATGCTACTTGTAATATCCTAGCATAGTGTTATTCAAAATCAACCACTTGTTTATAAATAGCACTATGCCTCACTGAACAAAACCTTAGTTCCTAATATCCTCGAACAAATGTTTTTTTCAGGAAACAAAATGATAGAAGAGGGGTCCCCTTAGCTGAAACCTAGTGCCCCAAATATAATGCAACCAACAATTCATCCACCCAAGGCTCAATTAGATTTTTATCACGAGTTGTGACTTGCCTCATCAAGCCATTCAAGGACATGTTGAAAATTTGGTCTGGGGGAATAATATCCAAACCAAGATGCATAATGGAGTTTCGTAAGATATCACACATCATTTTTGTCAATTTTCACATGAAATTCTATGTGACTAATTTAAAATCTCAAAATTACTTCCTAGTGATGTAGCTATCACTAAACAAATTTACACGAAAATTATTGACTAAATCCCCTCCTTACAAAACTTAGGGGTCACCATAGAAACCCCTCCACAAGTCAACATCAAATTAGGATTTCCTTGTTCTTGTTGGTGTGAAGCCCCAACACAATCCCAAAAATCCCAACATCAAACCCATGAAGCCCCCACTGAAATCCAAGGGGATTTTCAACAAACTGAATGTGCGATGTGGTACCCATGATGAATCACACAGGCCCAACACCTAGGTTCACGTCATAATACCTTCCTGAGCCTAGAAAAATAAACAACCCCTCTTAGCGAGGAATGTATTCTCACCACACTCCGCAAATGGAAATGCCTCCCGATGATACGAAAACATAAACACTCCCTCTTAGCGAGGGAGGCATTCCATCCTCCATCATCACTTGGATGTAGTTATGTCTCTCATACTAGATAATATAATATATAACCTCTCTAATCCATTTAATTGAATGATCTCTCTGTCATCGAAGAAAATCCTGCTCTCCAATCCTCCTAATTGGCTACATCGTTAGTAATTGAAGCAAATCCTATTGTTTGACATGATGTCATCCTGTAAGAAATCCTTCTCCTAGAATCCTCATACCTTTTAACCTCTTGTATATCCATCTAAACCCATGAAACCTGCCTGACATTCTTGGAAGATTCCTCTCTCCCATATATACCTTAAGGTTGGCTCCCAATAAGAGACTGGATATCCTTTTGAGCCTCTTGAATCCCTTTGAAGTTGAACTCCTTTTGATTCTCCTCACTCCCTCTGATTCCACACAACCTTCAGAGCTACCTTCTCCTTGTCCACTATATTTTACATAGTCCTGGGAGTATTCTCCTCCCTACTATATCACGGGGGATGAATTCCTCTGAACTTTGTCTCCCTCTAGGCCGATATTACTAGTGGGGCCACTTGCCTCACCATTGGTGGAGATACCTAATCCTCCTCATCTGTCTCTTTTCTCCTGCTAGTCACAACATGCATAGGATGGCCCTCTCTAACTCCAAGAACCACTATTGATCCATAAATAGATACTTTGGGCATAAAAAACACCCATCTAACTCAAAATAATATGGTGTACCCATTTCTCTCAATATTTGAGACTCATAGAACACTCGTCATCATTTTTGGCACCCATAACAAATTTGATATCCTCAAAACCTCTCACGACTCCAATTAGAATGGTATTGTACCATATCCTCATATTGCATGTTTGACTCTCTTGCCAAGCTCCACATACAAGTATGATCAAGTCTCTTTAAAAGTGTCAAACAACTCTCTAGCACATGTCATATGGAAAGATACTCTGATATCCACTAGCCAAGCACCCCTTCTGGAAAATTTACGTGAAATGGAGGAGACCAACAAGATATCCCTTTGGAACCTCTCTACAAACTCATCAACCTCTATTGTTGATGCTTCTTTCCTTATTCCCCTTTTCATCCATTGTGCAATACACCCCTTGACTCCATCTAGAATACTAATTCTCCATATACCTATGCTACATGCCTGGTCCTCCTACCAAGATCCTCGTTCAAACCTAAGTCAGACATTGTGAAACTCAAGAACAAATCTCATTCCCTTGTCATGTGTCTGTGGCTCTCATTGTATAATAACCATGCAATACTCCAAGGGAAACATCGTTCCTCCTTAAGTCATGACCATCCAATGAAATTCTCCCAAACTCCATCATCTAAGTCACCAAAAACTCTCTATGTCTTCACATGATACCATTGACCCTGTGTCCTCATATAAATAGTCCCAAGTTGTGAATAGACACTCAGTCTAGTCCACTCTAGACCACCTCAACTCATATATGAAAATGTCCTCATCTTCATGGGTAAAATTCTACATACATTTTCATATCTAGAAAATATGCAATCATACAACCTAATGAATATTGTATCTCATCAGCCTGCCAAATGTCTGAAGCCAACTCATCCATGATAAATCACTTGAGTTTCACCCATTGTAACTCACCATGACAAGTCACCAAAATTCCATCTATAGGGTTGGAAATATGCCACACAACATACTACTATGATATGGTCTCTCCACCAATCCACTATAACTCCAAACGTTCCACACCATCGAGCTACAATAGTCCACAACTCCTTTTCTGGATAGTTTGTTCCATGTATCAAAATGGAGACTATCTAACCTATTTCCATCTGCAACCGTCACTATAGCCCCCTCTTATAGATATCACATGTGGCCTTCCCAGAACAAGAATAAGAACAAGAACAACACTCCTCCAATGTTGTATCAAAAAGCATGTCTTAATATGATCCCCTTCTCTTCAAATCCCAAGCTCTTATACCATGTCAATTTTCATATGAAACTCTATGTGACTAATTTCAGATATGAAAATTTCTTATTAGTGATCTAACTATCACTAAAAAACTTTACACTGAAATTATTGTGTGAAAACATATGCAATGGAAACAACAAGATCATATATGAATCATCAATACACAAGAGACACGATATCTTTTTCTGTAACTTTATACAATTCTCCAAATCCGAGGACCAAAATGAGTCCTTTCAAAGTCACCAAATATGAGGACAGAACTAGTAATTTCAAAATCACCAAATCCGAGGAAAACCTTGTCCTCCAATAAACAAACAAGAAAACCAAAGTTGAACAATATTATGGAAATCTCCTCCGCCCACAAATCTATTGTAGATCGCCTATATGACCTGTCGAGGTCACTTGAAATCATCATGTACAAACATACTCCTACCCAGAGGGACTTGTATGGATATACATGACTATTCTCATGGAAACCCACATATGTACATGATTATTCCCACTAAAACCGTCTTACATGTACAAATTATTTTACAGACACTTCATACAAATCTCTCCACTGCTATAGATTCTTCCTTCTGCAGTTTCCTCTCTCTCCCACACATGCAGTGTGATTTTCCCTAGAAGATGTAGAGTCTTCAACCCTAGACCAAATTTTCCACCCTAACTAAATTTCTCTTTGTTGAAATCACCAATATTCATAACACAAGTGCATACTCACTTATGCTAGCTCCTTCATGTCACCACACAATTTACATGATATGTAATGTCACAATGAACTCTCTCCTTTATATAAAATACTTATAGGTCACCATAAAATCCCCTCTGAAAGTCAACATCAAATTAGGCTTTCCTTGTGGGTGTGAATCCCCAACAAAAGCCCACAAATCCCATCACCAAACCGGCCATGAAGCCCCCACTCAAATCCAAGGGGGTTTTCACCAAATCAAAAGTGTGATGTGGTGCCCGTGACAATTCCTACATGCCCAACACCTAGGGTAATGTGAGAGTACCTTCCCAATGATACAAAAGTGAACATGTTTTGTCAAGTCCCATGTGACCATGCTAACCACAATTTTCCAACACAGTGTTCTTCAAAATCGACCAGTTGTTTAGAAATTGCACTGTGCCTCACTAAGGAAAATTGTAGTTATGGATATCCTCTAACAAAACATTTTCTGGGAAATATAATGACAATAGAAGAGTCCCCCTAGCTGAAACCTAGTTCCTTGAATCCAATGCAATCAATGGTTCATCCATTTGATCCCCAATTAGAGTTTTATCACGAGTTTCAACTTTCCTCAATCCATTCAGGGACATGTTGGAAATTTGGTATTGTTACCCCCAACATAGGGGTAACTAAAAAGATTATGTTTGAAGGCCCATAGGTTGTATACATGGAGTTTCGAGAACCTGATGAATAGAGCATAGCCAATGAGGTCCCTTCTTTCTCATTAATGCATTCTACACATCATCAACAACAACAATATCCACCACATTCGCTTGGTCCCAGAGGGAAATGGGTCTTTCTCCATGAGGTAATGAGTCTGGGTATCATGGTAAGTGTCACTATAATATTTGAAGCATTTGAACATGTTGCAAAAGATATTTCTTGATTACATAATGTTTGCTTGGAATTTATACTCTTTTCCTTATTTAACCCTAGTGGGTGTCATTTTGTCCTAATAAGTTGGTCACCCTCAGGAATAGGATGCTACTGGGGGGTTCCGTGAAGAGTCATCATCCATTCTAGATCATACTTATTATCTTCCATAATTATTTCCCTCCATCTCCTTATCTTTTGGTATTTTTCGGGTGTACTAACCCAAGAAGGGACTATATCTCGTTTTATGGGAAGAAGGGGGTAAAGGCACAGAGGGGAAAGTAGTTGGAAAAAGATAAAAGTCAAATCATGAACCTTATAGATGATCTCCCAAGAGATCTTAAGAAATAATGAAGTGTTATCTCTTAAAAGCATAAGACCTCCAAAAACATAATTTCACATTTATAGATGTCTTGATTGTTGAGAGATGTACTGACAAGTGCGTTACAAGCTAGAATATACCCTCATGGAGCTCTATGTACCTCTCCCTTCAAGTGACTCTGTGGTACTTTCACCCAAGCTAATCAATTAACCATAGGGATTAACCAGTGTTTGGAACTTAATTACTTAATCGAAATAAATGGGGTTGGAAAAATGTTGCATCGCGGATGAAGGGTAGCTCACCCTCTACAAAGGAACCCATAAATGAGGCAATACAAACCCTTGTATGTCATGAACCCGATGCCCAACAATTCACTCCACTCCACTTGAAATTTGTACATGGATTAGATGGGTTTCTCTAGGTAAACACCTTGGACTTGTGAAATGGTTGACCCAATACGATTCCTTGACACCCCTTGCACATGTTCGGGTGGGTTGATTATTAGAATTGGATTACTTTCTATGATACTTGTAACTCATGTACCCTTGGAGGGAGTACATGTTTGTATTTGTAAGACCTTACCTAATGGACATGTATTCATGAGGAGATGATTAGTTCAGACCGTCATGAGGGTTTGAAGCCCAAGGATGGATGCAGAGACCCGATACTCAGGGAAAGATCATGATGACCAGTTGCACAATGAAAGAAGAGGATGTTTCCCTTGGAGGCACTTTGACATGACCTTAGGATGAATTTCCACCTCCTCCCACTTGGAAATTGGCCTTTGGAGGCCCAGAGTACACTTCCTATCCTATGACATCACCTAAGGCTAGGGTTTGACTTTACAGAGGTAGTCCTTGAAGATGATGTTGGCATGTTTGGATAGGGGTTAGGGCCTTTGGAGGCCTAGTGCCATGCTTCTCCAGCTCAATGTCTCCTTGAGGAGGGTGAACGTCACCCTAAGAGGGATAAAATCACCCTCTTTGGGTTCATTTTGTGAAGAATTGATTTTATTTTTTATTTTGATGAGCAAATTGACATGTAGGCTCAGTTTTGTGAAAAGAGACAACTTTTGGGTAAAATAAATCAGGATTTTCCATATAAATATGGCTAGCATTTTCATTTTTTCAACATAACCCTCCCATTTAAGAGAGAGGAATATTTTTTTTCCCTCTAAGGATTATTGGCTGAAAGTAATAAGGTGCACTTGCTTGGATACTTGTTTGGATGCATTTTGGATCATTTCTTGGTGGAATTTTGGAAAATCTAGGGTTTTTATGCTTGATTATTCTTGGTGAAGTAAATATGCAATTTTCATTTCATGTTGAGTTTTTATGGTATGTTTACTTATTCATATTGAATATTATGAAATTTCTTTCTTGAAACCTTAGGAGTAAGAAACATAAGGTGCTTCTTTATTGCTCTTTGTTTTGCTAAATTTTGCCTAAATGGATCTTGTCTAAACAAACTGCCAAAGCCCTAAAGTGTAGTCACTTTAGAAGCTTTGTCTAGTTCTTGTTGCATGAAATATATTTCAAGAGTCTAAGAATAGGATAAATCGCTAGGGCCTAAAAGTTCCTACACCCTAGTTGAATCTTCTCTTTAAGGCTTGGTGCTTGAGGACTTAAGGTGCTACTTCTCAGGCTTCCACCTTGTTATCTCTTAGACATGTATGATCATTTCTTTTTCTCCAAGTTATTTTGATAACATAATTGAATCCATAAGCCATAAAAGGAAATAATTATTGCTTCTCTCTTCTTGGAAGTTTCATTATACACTTAAACTCTATTCTCTTAAGCTTATACTAACTAACTCTAACACTCACTTAGCCTAGTTCTCTAACTCGCTTGCTATTGTTATAAATGTTTGTTACAACCATCTAACTACAACAAATTTTATACATAATTGACTTTGAATTATAGATAAACAATTTAGAGATTGTTTGTGACAATTGGTTATTATTCTACAAAATAAATGTTATCTTTTCGTTGTCTTTTCAAGCATTTATGAAGAACATTTTTTTCAGCCGTTAAAACTTATAAATTGTTGTTGTAAACTTCTTCATTTCCATAATTTATTACTAGCTATCACATTCTCAGTTATTTTAGTATCTCCTGAGGCTTTACTATCATATTTGTACTCAAAACTGTAATATATATGCTCTATTGTCTTGTTTTGGGTAGGTACAAAAGTTACACTTCTCCTCGATTTCTCAGACGTAGAGTTTGTTGAATTTTGTGACTAGTGAGAGGGGGGGTATTTATTAACATAACCTTAGTCTACCCAACCCTTTAGGCCACAAGGACACTTCCCTTGGGGTATACCTCCTTCTACTCCTAAAAGTGGGGATTTCCTATTGAGGTGACAGTGATAGGATATCCTGTTTGTTACGCTAATATACTTTACTTGTCTTGGGCTTTGGGAAAGTAAAAATTGAACAATAGAAGGTCCAAGGGACTAAAATCCAAAACACGTGGCATAATGGAGTTATGTAATCTCATGCACATATGTTTTTCCAAGGCCCATGTGAAAATGCTAAATAAAATCACTTGACACAATGTTCTTCAAAATTGACTACTTGTTCATAAATTCCATTGTGCCTCACTGAGAAATACCCTAGTTCCATATATCCTTCAAAAAATTCTTTTTCGAGCAATGGAATGATAATGGAGGTGTAACATGGTGTCCTGAATTAATGAAACCATTAGAAATTGTGTTTGGGGGCATAAAATAGAAACCAAGTGACATAATGGAATTTTATAAGATATTGCATGTATTTTTGGCCAAGGACCACGTGACCACTCTACCCACAATCACCTATCAAAATGTTCTTCAAAATCGACCACTTGTTCATAAATTGCATCATGCGTCACTGAGAAAAATCCTATTTTCAAAGATCCTCCAACAAACAATTTTCTAGTAAATGGAGTGACAGCGGAGGGGTCCCCCTAGCTGAAACCGGGTTCCCAGAATCCAATGAAACTGAGATTTCATCCATCCAAGGCTCTATTATATTTTTATCACGAGTTGCAAATCACCTCCCCAATCCATTTATGAACTTATTGGAAATTTGGTTTGGGGGCATAATGTCCAAATCGAGAGGCAAGGCATGGAAAGGCAAGGAAAGGCATGAAAAGTCAAGGAAATTCATGGAAAGGTAAGACATCAGATATAAAGTCGAGGAAAGGCAAGGTAATGTAAGGAAATTAAAGGTAAGGAAAGACAATGCAAGGAAATGAGAGGCATCAGAAGGGAAGGAAAGACATGGAAAGACGAGGCATGGCATGGCAAGGAAAGGAAATGAAAGGAAAGATATGGCAAGGCTAAGAAAGGCTAGACACAACAAGTCATGGAAATGAAAGGTAGAGTTCTAGGTCTAGGTATGGCAAGGAAAGGAAAGGAAAGGCAAGGAATTCCAAGGAAGAGAAAGGAAAGGTAAGGAAATCCAAGGCAAGGCAAGGAAAGGAATGGAAAAAAGAGGCATGGAATGTCAAGTCAAGGAAATAATTGGCTATGAAAAATGAAAGTTAACTAACATGCACACTTATAAGGCTCATATTTATGATAATTATAAAATTTGTTTGAATCATAAACATGTGAAATATTTAAAAAAATATAAGATTGTGCTGATGTTTATTAATCCTAAAACTAGTGAACAACTTTTGTCTAGAAACAAATGTATATGCATCAATTGTATACTAGGTCTAGGTCTAGGTGTAGGTATGGAAAGTCTCAGAAAGGCATGGTGAAGAAAGTTAAAGCAAGGAAAGTCATGTCATGTAAATTCAAGGAAAGGAAAGGAAATGCAAGGAAAGGAAAGACAAGGCATGACAAGTCAAGGAAAGGCATTGTATGGAAATTCAAGGAAAGGCATGGAAAGGTAAGGCATGGCATGGAAAGACTTGTCAAGGCAAGGAATGGAATGCGTTAGTCCTTGATTTTTCAATGACTATTGAAAGATTCTTTTCCCTACCCTATCCTTTCCTAGCATTACTTTACATTTTGTTTTCTTCCTCTATAATTTTAAAAGTGTGCTTGCATTATTCTTTTTGAGTGTTTTTAACATGCATTAGTGTGATTAAGCTTAGAATTAGAATTCTAAGATCTTTCCATCAAGTCAAAAGTATTTTTCTCATTTCAAATTTGAAAATTTCCTTATGGGAAAAGGCGCTACAAGAATAATGGTATTCTTGTAGCACAAGGATTAATCATTATTTCACATGTGCCACTTCATAGGATCATGTCAGAGGATACTAGAGATCTTATCATACAAGCCAGAATGATTGAAGATTAAGGATCAAAGTTATTTCTTCGGTTTTATACTCATTAGAAGAGATAGGGGTTGTACTCCTTCACTCTAAATCATATCACAAGTTTGTTAGTTTCACAACATCATGTCTAATAGATTACACCCAAGTCTTTCATTATATTTGGTTTTAGTTTATACAATCTTTGCAGGTTTCCAACCACTTCCAAAACATTTTCAGAAGATCTATAGTTGCTTCTAACATAAACCCTAGATAGACTTTGAAATTTAGTGATATTGATTATGGAACCTAAGAAAAGAGGGAAAGTTACCCGAGTAGAACCAGAGGGCGTTAAATTTCTTGAAACTTACCAAGATATTTCATGAAGGCTCAAAATGGCAGGGTGGTTTAACTTCTTCTCAATGCTACAAGGCTATCATGAGGGAATTTCTTTGATGTTTTCTTATAACTTTGATGACACAATAGAAAGTGCAGGGGAGGAAAAGGGACAATCACATATGAATTATTCATACAAAGGGAAAAAGGTCAAATTAGAGCCTAAAGTTGAATATGATATTATGGAAGAACAACAAAAGGATGGGAAGGGAAAACAGGTAGCAAGTTACCCCATGAAGCATGTGACCAGAGCTTCAAAGCAACCAGAGATTAATTTTTGGAAACCAAAAGAGGTTTTCATTGGGAACGAGTCCCTTCACAAAAAAATCTCTCTGTTTTTACACAACTGTCATATTTTGGGAGATATGATGATATTTTTGGACCCTATGTTTCATAAATTTGCCAGATTTAATTTCCTAAAAAATCTCATGGACAACAGTTGATGAGCCACCTCATCAATTTGACTTGGAGATCATATCTGATATCCTCCTTGATTATTTGAAACATAAACTAAATATGGATGAAGATTTTTTCAGATCCATTTCTTATGGATATTGATAATTATGTATTCTTTCTATATAAACTTTGCAGAAGGAGAAGTTATGGGTTGATTGGTTGGGAACCATTAGCTAGTTTTGAGAAGACATTGTAAAGGAAGAACTATTTTATCTTGATACTAAATGGAAAAGGATTTTTGATGGTCAGATTTTTATTCTTGTCTATATTTATATATTTTTCTTACTCGAATGCATGTTTGATCGTGTGCTAAGCAATTGATTATTTTCTGTTTATGAGTAAGTCAATGGAAATTTTGTTGTTTTCTTGTTCATAATCAGATTTGTTTTCAATTACTTGTCTATTTTATCTTGAATGATATTTGGGATTAAAGAGTTTCATATGTGAGTGAACAAATTGAAAGGTTACATACTTATTTATATTTCATACTCTTTTTCCATCTGATTATTGAATTGAATAACATTTAATAATTCAGTGAGATATGGATTTTCTTTAGCCTTTGTGAATTGATATCATACATTATCATTTACCCCGACCTTCAGACCAGTTAAAAAACCAATTTAAATATTTATCCATAAAACCATTGAAATAACTTGATGATGCCCTAGATTTCCCTCTCATAGTCAAGTGCAACTTTAAGGACTAACATCTTTTGGCATCATTGTTGCGGATGAAGCAATGGATAATTTATCTCTGGGAGAATGATCAATTCTAGCTCTTGATGGTGAACATGTGTTGGACACATTTTATGACTATATCATTCACTTGGCGACTCCATGAAGGAAGAATCTGTAGGTGACTCCATTGATCCAAGATGTTGAAGGCTATTGAATCTTTTTTGACACAAAGGTTTGCACCATTTAATTTCTCTGTTATTTTTGGTTTTCCTAATGATGTTCCCACTATAGATATATGGGGATATTTCCTTCCATGGTTCAAAGAAAAGGATGAGGAAAATATGGCACTATATTTGACTGAGTTTCATCAATGCATGGATCAGTTAAATATTCATCATGAAGACATATTGATGAAAATGTTTATGTACTCTTTGGAGGGTGATGCACATTTCTGGTACATATCTCTTCCTGCTTCTAGCATTTCTTCTTTAAGAGAATTTCGTGTTGCATTCAATGAAAAATGTAAAAGGTATTTTCCAGCTGAGCTTCTTCTATTAGATTGGTGTGAGCAATGTAAATCAGGATATTATTCGTAAGATGTTGTTCTTAATACATATGATGAAGAAGATGAAGAAGCATTAGATGTTTCTATTATTTCAAATGTTAATAAAGGGAAGCCTATTTATGATGAATACCAGGGTAAAGTGCAACAATTGTCTGTCCAATTTTTCATTGATTTTTGTACCAACAATGAACCTATCTTTAACAACTATGAATCAGATGCATTTGAGGAAAATGAGGGAGATGAAGAACAATCCGCAATTTTTTATTCCTCATCAATTGTTGTGCAACAATTTCAGAAAGCCTGTAATTCAACATATGACATTCTTGAATAAATATTTGAGGGAACAATTTAGCAAAGGAAAGATTATATTAAGCCTGAAGTTCCAATTCTTCCAACTGATGAAACTATATTGCAACCCCTTGTTTCCCACAATGATATTTTTCTTGTTAAAGGAATTTTTGCACAAAAAATATATCAGCAGTTCCAGGTATTCATTGTTGCCCCTTATTGTAATAAAAAAAATGTTATTCGTTTGTTGTTTCAAGGAAATCAAGTGGATTATGGTCCCACAAATACAATATAAATTGCAGATGGATAGTTTGGGTTTTTTCATCGACTGAAATTTTGCCATTTTATATATGATGTATTAGCTATCTACATGGAGTCAGTGTTTCTAGAGGTTCAAAATTTTGAAACTTTTGGAATTAAATAAAATTGAAGCTATAAGTATGGGATGCCCATTCATATTTTGATGCAAAAATATTAGTTTTTCTACATTTTCTTATTTACCTGCAAGGAGGAATACCATATTGTCAGTGAAATGATTTTATGGTTGCATTGGAAATTCACCTACACATGATCAACATGATGTCAACAAGTTAGAAGAGTAGGATGGTTGAATAATTTTGCATCCGAGCAATTTGTTTTCAACTCTATAGATTAGCATGGATAATTGACTCCATAGCCCAATGAAAAAATGATGGTGCAGATCCAAATTTTTATTTTCAAATTGAATGTTGGGTATCCATTTCTTTGGGATTTGCAGAGTTGTTTGGGCACCATGTGTGGTTTGGATTTTAGTTTCTTTCAGTGGATATGAGAAGTTTTAGTATGCAAGAGATTGTTTTCAATTTACCAGTTGAAGGGATACAAGTTGCAGGGGTAAATAAAAGAATGGTGGTTTGCGTGTTCTTGGATACTCAAAGGGAGGATTCAATCCCCAAAAGGAGCTAGTGTTATTCCTTAATTTTTCAATGACTGTTGAAAAATTATTTTCCCTGCCCTATCCTTTCCTATCATTACTTTACATTATGTTTTCTTCCTCTACAATTTTAAAAGTATGCTTGCATTATTTTTTTTTAGTGTTTTTAACATGAATTAGTGTGATTAATATTAGAATTAGACTTCTAGGATCTTTCCATCAAGTAAAAAATATTTTTCTCATTTCAAATTTCAAATTTTGCTTATGAGAAAAGGCACTACAAGAATAGAGTTATTCTTGTAGCTCCAGAGTTAATCATTATTTCACATGCGTCACTTCACAAGATCATGTCATAGAATGCCCAAGATCTTATCCTACAAGCCAACATGATTGATGATTAAAGATCAAAGTCATGTCCTAAGTTTTATACTCATTCAAAGAGATCGGGGTTGTACTCCTTCACTCTAAATCATATCACAGGTTTGTTGGTTACATAGCATGATGGCTAATAGATTAAACCTAAGTCTTTCATTATATTTGGTTTTAGTTTATACAAGATTTGCAGGTCGCCAACCTCTTCCACAACATTTTCAGAAGATCTATAGTTGTAACTGACAGAAACCCTAGATAGTCTCTGAAATTTAGTGATATTCATTATGGCACCTAAGAAAAGTCAGCAAGTTACCTAGCTAGAGATAGATGGCATTGAATTGATTGAAACTTACCCAGATATTTCGCAAAGTCTCAGAATGGCAGGGTGGTTTAACTTATGCTCAATTCTACAGGGCTATCATGAGGGAATTTATTTGATGTTTTCTTAGAACTTTGGTGACACAACAGAATGTGCAAGGGAGGAAAAGTGACAACCACCTATTAATTCTTCACACAAAGGGAAAAAGGTCAAATTAGAGCCTAAATATGAATATGATGCTATGGAAGAACAACAAAAGGATGGTAAGGGAAAACAGGTAGCAGATCACCCCATGAAGCATGTGACTAGAGCTTTCAAAAATCTAAGTATAAATTCCAAAACCTTACCCAAATCATCTCTGAAAAGGGGTTATTAAATAGATATTGAAAATAATCCATTTAAAGATGAGATACAATCAGAATTTGATTATTTGATAGAGACAGAGCTGCAATATTATCAGGGGATTAAAATGTCAGTTAATGTTGAAGTAGAGGAGATTGGTGGAATTTCATCTTATAAGGATTATAATCATGATTTTAAAGTCGGAAATCCTGGTTTCTCAATTGACTTGAATCGATCTGCTCCATTTGAATAACATCTAGAATTAATAATGGAAATAAGGGATGAAAATGACAGGGTGAAAGGATTAAAAGCTACAATCAGGCCACCAAAGCACTTAAAAATAAGAAAAAAACAGAGGAAGAGTTGGGAATTCACACCCATGATGAATTTTATTGTTCCAAATGATGAGCCTGAAGAAAAAAAAGGAATCCATATCAAAGAATCAAGAAAAAGGAAGAAAGACATAAATCGATTACATGAAATACTATGTTTTTCATGTTTTAGTCCTTATCTTCAAGAGCAGTTTTTGAAATGATGGAGATGGATTATTTGAAACTAAAAGAGTTTTTTTGGAGGAAATATCCCATTCACAAAAAAAATCTCGTTTTTTACATAACTATCACAGTTGAATAGGTTCAAATATATATTTTAGGCTTATTTTTCGGAGATTTCACAATAAATGATTTCTTGTTTTAGTGACCAATTTTTGGTGAGGTTTCAAAGTAGTTGGATATGAATTTTTTGAAACCAAAAGAGGTTTTTGTTGGGAATGGTCCGCTTCACAAAAAAATCTCTTTTGTTTTACACAACTATCACATTTTGGGAGATACGAAGAGATTTTTGGACCTTATTTTTCAGGAATTTGCGAGATTTATTTTCCTAAAAAAATGCATAAACAACAATTAATGATCAACCTCATCAATTGAAATTGGAGATCAGATATGATCTCCTCCTTGATTATTTGAAACATAAACTAAATATGGATGAAGATGTTTTCAGATCCATTTATTTTTTATCTTGATAATTATGTATTCTTTCTATATAAACTCTACAGAAGGAGAAGTTATGGGTTGATTAGCTAGGAACCATTAGCCAGTTTTGAGAAGACATTGTAAATAATGAACTATTTTATCTTGATACTAAATGGAAAAGGATTTTTTATGGTCATATTTCTATTCTTGTCTATACTTAAATCTTTTTCTTACTTGAATGCATGTTTGATCTTGTGCTAAGAAATTAATTATTTTCTATTTGTGAGTATATCAGTGGAATTGTTTTTGTTTTCTTGCTCATAAACAGATTCATTTTCAAGTACTTGCCTCTTTTCTCTTGAATGATATTTGGGATTAAAGAGTTTCATATGTGAGTTGAAAAATTGAATTCTTACATACTTCTTTATCTTTCATACTCTTTTGCCATCTGATTATTGAATTGACTATCATTTACTAAGTCAGTGAGATATGGATTTTCTTTAGCCTTTGTGAATTGATATCATACATTATCATTGATCCCAACCTTCAGACCAGTTAAAAAAACAATTTAAATCTTTATCCATAAAAACATTGAAATAAATTGATGATGCCCTAGCTTTCCCTCTCATAGTCAAGTGCAACTTTAGGGACTAACATATTTTGGCATTGTTGTTGGGGACGAAGGAATGAAGAATTTATCCCTGGGAGAACGAAAATGATCAATTCTATCTCTTGATGGTGAACATGTGTTGGAAAATGTTTATGACTATATCATTCACATGGAGACTCCATGAAGGAAGAATCTATTGGTGACTCCACTGATCCAAGATGTCGAAGGCTATGGAAGCTATTTTGGCACGGAGGTTTGCACCATTTAATTTATCTTCTATTTTTCGTTTCCCTAATGATGTTCCCACTATAGATATATGGGGATATTTCCTTCCACGGTTCAGAGAAAAGGATGAGGAAAATCTGGCACTACATTTGATTGAGTTTCATCAATGCATGGATCAGTTGAATATTCATCATGAAGACATATTGATGAAAATGTTTATGTACTCTTTGGAGGGTGATGCATGTTTCTGTTACATATCTCTTCTTGCTTCTAGCATTTCTTCTTTAAGAGAATTTCATGTTGCATTCGATGAAAAATGTAAAAGGTTTTTTCCATCTGAGCTTATTCTTGTAGATTGTTGTGAGAAATGTAAATTAGGATACTATTCGCAAGACGTTGTTCTTAATACATATGACGAAGAAGATGAAAGAAGCATTAGATGTTTCTATTGTTTCAAATGTTGATAAAGGGTAGCTTATTTATGATGAATACCAAGATAAAGTACAACAATTGCCTGTCCAATGTTTCATTGATTTTTGTAGCAACAATGAACCTATCTTTGACAACTATGAATCATATGCATTCGAGGAAAATGAGGGAGATGAAGAACAATCCACAAATTGTTATTCCTCATCAATTGTTGTGCAACAATTTAAAAAATCCCGTAATTCAACATATGACATTCTTGAACAAATATTTGAGGGAACAGTTTAGCAAAGGCAAGATTATATTAAGCCTGAAGTTCCAGTTCTTCTAACTGATGAAACTATATTGCAACCCCTTATTTCCCACAATGATATTGTTGTTGTTAAAAGAATTTTCGCACAAAAAATACATCAACAGTTCCAGGGATTCATTGCTTCCCCTTATTGTAATAAAACAAATGTTATATGTTTGTTGTTTCAAGGAAATCAAGTGGATTATGGCCTAAAAAATACAACAGAAATTGCAGATGGACAGTTTGGGTTTTTCCTCCACTAAATTGTTTCCATTTTATATATGATCTATTAGATGTCTACATGGAGTTAGTGTTTCCAGAGGTTCAAAATTTTGAAACATTTGGAATTAAATAAAAATGCAGCTATAAGTATGGGATGCCCATTCATTTTTTGATGCAAAAATATCATTTTTTCTACATTTTCTTATTTACCTTCAAGGAAGAAGACCATCTTGTCAATGAAATGATTTTATGGTTGCATTGGAAATTTGCCTACACATGATCAACATGATGTCAGTAAGTTAGGAGAGTAGGATGGTTGAATAAGCTCGTATCCGAGAAGTTTGTTTTCATCTTTGTAGATTAGCATGGATAATTGACTCCATAGGAAATGAAATGAAAGGAAATACAAGGCTATACATGGCAAGGAAAGACATGGAAAGGTAAGGAATGGAAAGGAAATTCATGGAAAGGCAATGCAGGGAATGGAAATGAAAGACAATGCATGGAAAGTTAAGGAATTACATGTTAAGTCAAGTTTAGGTGAGAAATTGAGAGGAAATGAAAATATAGGCATGGCAAGGCATGGCAAGGAAACACAAGGTAAGACATGGAATATCTAGGCAAGGATAGACATGTAAAGGAAAGTCAAGGTCTATGTATAGGTATAGGTCTAAGTATGACAAGGCAAGACAAGGAAATGAAAGGCATGGAAAGGCAAGGTAGGTCATGGAAAGGCAAGGCATGACATTGCAAGTCAAGGTAATGAAAGGCATGGCATTGGAAATCATGGCATGGCATGGAATGGAAACGTAAGGCATGGCATGACATGGAAAGGCAAGGAAAGTAAAGGCAAGGAAATACAAGTAATATACTTGTTTGTGAAGGTGTAGGAAGAGTTGTTTGAAGGAGTAATTAAAGATTCCTTTTGGAAACAACCTACATTATTCTTATTATTGGTTCCTGGAGCCTTAACTAGGATGTACCTTAATTCTTTAATCGATTTTAGGTCCTTGAGAACCATTAATTGTGTATGAATTTAGCACATAGCAATGTTTTCCACCATAAGAGATTCACAAGTATTTATAATCACTTTAGAAAAACTGAACTATTTTTACTTACCTGGACTCCCTTAAAACTTAAAAAAGTAATTAATATTAAGTAAATTATTACAATGATTAGTGAAATAATACACTCCAAATCTAATTGAATACTCAACCAAATTGAGATAAAATTTATTTCATTTCATCAAAATTTCATAAATCTATCCAAATTTTGGGAAATAGTTTCTAGAACCTAAAATATTTTTGTATAATATTCAACCAACATATCTTATAATCACTAGATTTATTGAATATTGTAAAGGTAATTGTAGTTTATGTTAGTTAAATGTAATTTATTGAATCTACAAACTCATCAAACTCTACATTGATGCGTTAAGTGATCCTTCTATATTTTGATGTATGAGTTTCTCTTTCCAACTATTGAAAAACAATATTAAACTTATATTTTATTTATTTCATGAACTCAAAAGAATAACATGATTTTGATTAATGATATACGATTTTTAACTTCACCTCCAATATAATACTAAGAGATATTAAATTGAAGGTTATAGGAGATTTTGAGTTCGACGTTTCATATTCTCATCATCTCTTCATTATCCCAAAACCATCCATAATACCAAAGTGTCAATTGATTTCAACTCATGAATTACCATGTCGTCGGTTTGATGTCTTATGCATAAAGTAAGGATTTTTGTTCTATCAAGTTATCTTATGTGTTTTGGTAAATTACTTACTTTGTTATTTTTAGTGAAAAGTTATATGTTCTTTATTAATTTATTTCTTTTATTTTTTGTAACAGGTATGTTGTCATTTAATGCATTAATTTTTGTAGAATTACTTTTGTAGAAAAGTATGAATCAAATGGAAAATTGTTTGTGATATTCATGTAGGTTTCTCTCTTTGTAAAACAATGTAAATATATGTTTCCTAGGAATATATTTGTAGCGTTGTTTTTCTGTGGAATTAGTTCTTAGAAGAATAGAGATACAAAGTTGTTTCTATTTATTGTTTTTGAGAGTTATATTTTCAGAATATATATATATATTCAACAATCTTCTAAACTATACATTTTTTACAAAGTGGCACATCGTGCCCAATATACAAAATGACAACAAGTTCCCTAACATGAAAAACTGCCATATGGTGGCCTAGATACAAACTGGCAGTCATTGGTCACTCACTAACCATTGCCACCCTTTCCACCCTTAGGAGAATCCCTAAAATATATCTTTATTCACTTTCTTGAAGAATAATCTCAAGTGGTTTTGCGCATGGGTGTGGTTCATTGTTCCAAAGACTGGACAAGAAAACAACATTCTTATAAGTTTTTTTCCAAAATGAATTAAAAGAATTACAAAATGATACTTTATAATTCAAAATGAGACAAGTCACTACATATGATACTAACAATTGTGAGGGTGTTACCCTCCTCCATGAACCTGATCTCTCAGCGGTGCCACCCTGCATCGATTAGAAGGATCAAATCATGAAATTTAAAGACATATGCATAAAATCAATTCCATTCATAATACATAAAAAATGATCATCAACACATTATCTCACCATGAATAGCTTGAGAAATAGTGGTGAGTCGTGTAAGGTTCCATATCTATTATAATAGTAGAAACACATAAATACTACATAAAATAACAATAGAACAACACAATATATGAAACCAAAACAACAAAATAATACCTTTATTGATAGGAAACAATGTTCAACCACATTGTAATGAAATTATTATTAGAAGAACTCATATGTCATTGGTTCAACGCTTCCAAATTAAAAATGATCACAAAAGAGTTGGCTTTGATTTCATCCTTTATGCCACTAGTAAAGAATTACTAGAAGAACACATCTTTCATTCCCTCCATTCTGACGGAAAAATACTCAAAGGAAGTTACAAAGTCTTCCAATGTTTCTTATTGTTTCAACTTGGTTAAACGTCTTAAATAGTGGGTGTCGGTATCAAAGTGTTCATAGAACTCTACAACAAATTAGGTCCATGAAATATACCCCTAGCATGCATTTTTATGTCATTTACACCATAAAAAAGTTTTCCCAACTCATTAGTAATTCCATGAAAAAATAAATAATGTTCCATTTGAGTGACCCAACCCATGGGGTTGGAGCCATCAAATTTATTGACCTCAAATAGAGGAAGACAGGGGTCACGATGAAAGGAGTTGGATTGAAAAATCATAGAATGGGAGGAATCAACACCATCTAAGTGGGGATATTTTTCTGAGGAGAAAGGGTTCTAGGGGCAGTTCAACAATTGATTGATAGTAGAATGGAGGGTGGAAAATTGTCCCATGAATTTGGAATCCATGGCGTCAAATTGTTGTTGGAATTTTGTCTCTAATTTTGCAATGCGGGACTCAGTGGATGCAATATTAGAAGTCACTTGTTGGAGGGAGTCCTTGGTTTGAGTGATGCAAGATTGCAAATCTTGGTTGCGATTGGTAGCCATTTGGATATGAGGGGTGCCTCTAATGAAAATGGGTGGGTGGGACCACATATAAGAAGGAATTATAAGTGATAGGTACCATGATGACCATGAAGAAAATTGGAATATAATGGGTAGGTGGAAAATAAGGACATCGGGAAGGGGGTCAGGTCCACTAAAAAAGAAAGGATTGAAAATGAAAGGTACCACTACGATCTAAATAATACTATAGTGGTGAAATGGAAAATTTATTAACATGAAGAAATGTGTAGGAAATTTTCAACCCAAATGCAGGAGAAAAGGTTGCATGAAAATAGATCTTGTTTGTTCCTTTTCTGCTCTGTTTCTGTCCCAATGGATAGGGTGTTTAGGGTTTCTATAGAGAATGGATCTCCCTGTGCTATAACTCTTTGATATACATTGAAGGTGGAACAATAATACTTGGCCTAATAACTAAGGTAACCAACTAAGGAGGATAAATTGTACCCTTAGTCATACTACCCAATTACCCAGGTACTAGAGAGTATCTTTCCGAGTGTTTTTCTTGGTGGCACTATTGTAGTCAAGCGACCGATCAATTTATCTATGGAGGGATTTAGGACATATAGGGAAATCTAAATACATGTGTTTCTTGATGCACTATGACTCAAAGGGTACCAACAGGGGTTACGAGGGTGACCAACAATGTGCTCTTAAGTACCACTTGTATTCCATGCATGTATGCTTCCCTGAATTAGGATTTATGCATTAAACGACATATTTTTGTAGCTTTAAGACACTAGAATAAGTCTCTACCCTAAAAAAAATAACCCACAATTTGCTGCTAAGGAATGTGTTCCGATACAACTTGTAAGGAACCAGATCTATTATAATAGCAGAAAAATAGAAATATTATAGAAAATAATAGTGGAACAACACAGTATATGAAACCACAACACCAAAATAATACCTTATTGATAGGAAAAAATGTTCACTTAACTCTTTGAGGGGGAAACCTCTAGTAGAGAAGCACCCTATTACAATAATTCTCAAGAAAATTTTTATCATGCCTCCTAGTCTTATATATACTAATTATATATTCTAAAGAACCTTATAGTGGAATATCTTTCTAGAAGCAGAAGCTTCTATTAGGTATTCTTACATTGACTTGTTCTCATTTATTAAATAACCCTTATAAACTAATGTCAACCTTCAGTACATGGAAAATATATTATTCTACTTACATGAGGGGTTAGGGAGGTTAGGTCCCTAACAAGTCATTGGTAGGTGGAGTGATCGGTTGTACAACTTTTTATGAGGAAACATATACTATGGAAGCCTCAGTGGATGACATGGATGGAAATGGTGGTGGGTGAGGGTAGTGTATAGGTGCATTCATTGTGGATGGATGTGACGGGATATATGGTACAGGTGGATGGCCTGTGGGCGTAACCAATGAGGATGCATGGAATATGGAATTTGGTGGGGGTGAGAAGTGATGAACCCCAATAGGATATACAAGGGATGGTATAACCCTTGTCCTGCAAACTGGTAACCAAAAAACCATGGTAGGGTGCCCAAGGACTAAACTAGTCTTTTGAATGGAGAAAATATCATTAACCTGCA
>ML777197.1:2362754-2375073 GCA_009831015.1 Picea engelmannii
TTTTCAAGAAACTAGGGGTGGATCCAACAACGCATACAAATGCATTTCTTTTTAACAGGTGGTTGTACTCCATATCTAGGATCAATAAATAGAGACATCAAATATTGTTTTGAAATACTCAAGTCTCTAACTTGGTTTTTATCAAGTCGATTCCTATAATACTCAAACATCCTAGCCATGTATTCAGAAATACTAGTTAATTAACCTTGGGAACTTGCAATGGATGATACAATTGTGTCCAATGAAGTGGCCAAAAAAACTCAAATAGGCTCTCTTGTACCCCTTAATTCATGGACAAGATATCTAAAACTCCTCAACCCCTCATCAATTTGTGTGTTTATGTTTGGTAGTTATGATGGGTTTGGGTTTTATATGCCTTCATGTACTTTTGTGGGATTTTGATTGTCTCTGGGTTCCATCATAGTTACTTTTTTTCAATTTAATAATGGAGTTCATATAGATTAGGTCGATTTTTTTAATTAAAATAGAAAATTACAAAAAACATACAAATCAATAATTTAAGAAATTAAAAAACAATAAAATAATAAAAAATACAAATTCTATGGTGCCATAATCTCCCATATAACAACCTAATACTAGTTAACAATTTCTTGGAAATCAAATCATTTTGGATTTCCTTCTTTACTTAGTCACATGAAATATTTCTTGCCTGCTTGGCTTGTAGATCCCTTGTTTTCTTGTCTTATATACCTCTTCCCTTCAATTTTATCAATGACTCTAAAAAATGTGAGGCACAGTTTGGTCCAAATGGGCACAAATCATGCTCATGGTCCCTTAAAAAAGGGAATGACATGAACACATGCATTTTCCTAAGAATACACACATGTTCCTGGGAATGTGCCTATGTGGCACACTAAGTGGAGGTTCATGGTTTTTAAAACCTCTAACATTAGGAATGTGTGCACATTCCTAGGAATGTGCATGTGTTCCTATGGGTGCACGTTCCTACTCATCCCTTTGCCACTTTATCATCCACCAACTTGATGCACTCACCATGAAATTCTTTTTTATCATAGTATTTGAGGCAATAAGAGGGCTCAAAAAAAACAAAATAAAGATTCTACACTAATTTTTGGGTGTCATGTTTGATGAATTTGCAAGTCAAAAATACTATGCCATAATATCCCTAAACTATTCTTTTTGATAAAAGGGATAATCCTATTGAGCCTCTAGAATTCCACAACCATCATACATGGGTGCACTCTCCTCTTAGAGTTAACTAGAATTACCAAACCAAAATTATGGAGTAATTTAGATAAATTACAGTGATGATCAAAAGACCTAGAATGATGAAGGAAATAACTACTCGTCACATTCACCCATATCCACCCTCTTAAGAAGACTTGGATTCATATATGGAAAATGATTGCATGTTGGGATGATGATGTAAATTTACTTAAAGGCTATCATCCAAAATTTATCTAAGTAGTATCACATTATCCAAAGGATGTTTAGAGAAGATGATGTAAATTTCCCTAAAATATATCACCCAAAAATTATCTAGGCAGTATCACCTCATCCAAAGGATTCTTAGAGAAGAATGATCGGTTAAATGCTTACTTTCTCTTTTCCTTGCCATATTAATATAGGTTAGGAGGGGGTTGCATGCCCATCCAACTAGTTAATTCCCTTTTTTCGTTTTTTACATTTGGGAACGTGGGATCCCACCTTATAGCCTACACATGGTTACTTTTAGATGTGATAACTATGTTTTCCAGCTAGTGCATGACCTAGTTAATCATTTTCTTAACATGGAAAAATTGATAATTCTCTAGAAGACTAATTTTTTATTTTTCTATATGAGATAAAATGTGATATTGATGTATTATTACAATGATGCATGATCCATATATAGATATCATATGATGATGTCAAATCCCCATAGTGTGTGACATCAAGGTCAACTCCCTTGATGTGTCCTCATGTGCTATCCACAAGGGATGTTGGGTTATAATCCCAAACCCACTTATCCCTCTCAGATAAGTGTCCTCATAGATCAACTCAACTCATCCAAAAAGGAGTACAATCTGGCCTTCTAGAGGCTACTCCCTCTAGAAACACTAGGATCAACTACCCATAGTGTGTGACTTCAAGGTCAAATATCTTGACATGTCCTCATGTGCTCTCGATAAAGGATGTGTTTTCATGTTCTCTCAACAAGGGACTTTGGGTTATAATCCCAAACCCACTTATGTTTCTCAGATAAGTTTCCTTACAGATCAACTCAACTCATTCAAAAAGGAGTACAATATAGATAATGTCTCAGGAAGATGAAAAGATCAACACTCCCTCTTAGCGAGGGAGGCATTCTCTGTCATGCCAGGTATTTCATGGAAGTAATCAAACTTCGTCCTAGTAAGGGATTTGGTAAGAAAATGAACAACCTTATCATCTGTAGGAAGGTACTGCACCAATACTTCCTTCCTCTTCACCATGTCTTGGATGTAATGGTACTTGTTCTCAATGTGTTTTGATTTTTCATGAAACACTCAATTCTTTGAGAGCTTAACATAGATCTTATTATCACAATGAAAAATGGTGGAATCCATCACATGTACAAATAAATATGAAAGGATCTTTTGAATCCACACTTCTTCATGAACTTCCACACTCAATGCAATGTACTATGCTTTTTAGGTGCTCAAATCTACATAAGTCTATTTCCCGCTACATGAGAAAACCATGGTAGATCCCAAAGTGAAGCAACACATGAAGGTTCTCTTCCTTTCCACTACACTCCCTACCCAATCAAATTTAGTGTATCCCTGCAATCTCATATCAATAATGGAAGTATATCTCAGACCATGTCCAACTATGCCTCACAGGTAAATCAACACATGCTTCACAAAAATCCACCGTGTTTGTCTCAAATGACTCATAAACTAGCTAAATGCACTCACTAAATAGAACATCTATGGTATGGTGTTAACCAGATACACCAATGATCCAATCATTGTTATGTGCAGGGTCATATCAATATCGTTAGAATCAGAAGAAGACACACTTTGTTTCTTCAGATTCGTCACCATTGGTGTAGCCATGGGCTGACAGTTCAAAATCCAAAATTTCTTCAATATCTCAACTTTGTACTTCCTATAACTTGGTAAGATATCATCAGTTATATGACACAACTATATTCAAAATAAGTAGTGCATCATACCAAGGTCCTTCATCTCAAATTCATAGGCCAATCCATACTTTCATTCAACAATAAGGCTCTTGTATTGGTGAGGAATAAATCATCAATGTAGAGGACCAAAATCACGGACTCACCATTAACAATATTGTAGTATAGGTTGGGATAAACAACAATTTTACTAAATCCCAAAATCATTATGTGTCCACAAATTCTTACATACCAAGCTCGAGGTCCCTACTTGAGTCCATACATGGCCTTCTTCAACCTGCACACATGAGACTCCTTCTCATGTATACTGAAACCATGTGGTTTTTCAATGTATACTTCTTCTTCAATATCTCCATTGAGAAAGGATGTATTCACATCCATCTGATGTACTCTCCAACCCATGGATTTTTTGAGGGAAATAATCATCCAGAAGTCTATCGAGAAACATAAGAAAATGTCTCCTCATAATCTATTTCCTCCACCTAAGAGAATCATATAGCAACAAATATCGCTTTGTGCTTCTCTATGGTCTCGTCATATCTATGTGTTTAATCTTATAAATCCAATTGTAAGTCATTACAAACTTCCCTTCAGGTATCAGAACAATATCCCACTGTAATATTCCAGATATAAAAAGTATGCAGAAAAAAAAAAAATGCTAGAAATGGCATATGAACAACAATATAACAAGAACAACACCATAATAATACCAATATGATACCATAATAACACTAGAAAGATCACTTACTGAGAGAAATGTTCACTTGCCTCTTTGAGGGGGCAACCTCCAACAGAGAAGAGCTCTATTACAATAATATCCAATACAAAAGTTCTCATACCCTCGACTCCTATTTATACTAAATATGTCTATCAAAAGAACCATCTAGAGGAAGATCCTTCTAGAAGCAGAAGCTTCTATTAGGTCTTATTACATTCAACTTATTCTTCCTTATTGCTAGGCCTTACTAATATTGACCTTTATTACATCAGAATATATTATTCTACCTACGTGAGGGGTTAGGTCCCTAACATGTCCTCCCCCTTAAAAACAACCTTGTCCTCAAGGCTTGAGATGTGGAAATTGTTGCATAATGGTAGTTGGTTCCCAAGTGGCATCTGTTGGGGTTGCATCTTTCCACTAGACTAACACTTCCTTGATGGTTTGTTGATGCAGGTGACTCTCATGCTAGTCCAAAATGGCTTATGGCCATAGCCAAATGCATTCGTATTCATCCAACTCGGGAAGGTTGGTTTGAGTTTGGCACTTAGTTCCAATCACCTTCTTTAAGAAGGAAACATGAAAAAAAAGGATGTAGCTTAAAATGACTGGGCAAAGCTAACGGATAGGCCACCTGTTTCTGAAAATGGTCATCCTTGAGGGAAGTTTGCTTGTAAGGTTGCAGTCGAAGAAACACATGATCCCCTTCTGCAAATTGACGTTCAAAGCGAACTTGATCTACTTGTTTCTTCATGCAATTCTAGGCCACGAACAAATTCTCTTTGAGGGTACGGATAATAGCCTCTCAAACTATAAGAATTTGGCCAACCGCTTGGACCTTCGAGACACCTGGTAAATACGAGAGAACTAAAGGTGGATTTTTTCCATATACTGATTCAAAAGGAGTCATGCAGGTAGCTATATGATATGAAGTGTTGTACCACCATTCAGCTAGTGGTAACCATTGATCCCATTGATTTTTCATTTCCGATGTAAAACACCTCAAATATGTTTCCAAACACTTGTTGACAACTTTAGTTTGACCATCAATATGGGGGTGATAATATGTGTTGAGATGAAATTGGGTGCCTTGTAGCTTGAACATTTCTTGCCAAAAATTGCTAGTGAAAATTGGGTCGCGATAAAAAATAATAGAATGTGGCATGCCATGAAGCTTGAAGACATGATACATGAAATGTTGAGCCACAGTGGATGCTATAAATGGGTGTTGAATATAACATAAATCAGAATACCTAGAAAGAAGATAAACTACCACCGTGATGACTGGTTTATTGCCCGATTTAGGTAATCCTACAATAAAATCCATAGAGATATCCCACCAAATAGCAGGTGGATTTGGAAGAAGTTGTAGTGTGCCCGGAGATTTGACTGTTTCTCCCTTGTTGTATTGACACACATCACATTCAACCACAAAATTATGAATGTCTTGTTTCATACCATCCTAGAAAAAAGAACATTTGACCCTGTCATAGATTTTGGTAAGCCCGGAGTGCCCAGCTGTGGGTGTAGCATGAAGCTTAGAAAGTACCGTGGATTTAAGTTTTGAATGTTTACTTAAATACAAATGACCTTTGTATCGAAAATCATCATGGAGCCAAGAGTACCCTAGGGAAACTGGAGAATTGGACTTCAATTTTTGTATCAGATGTGAACTTTTGTGATCGTGTAGCCATTCCTATCGAACGGCTTGGAGCCAATCTAGTACAATGAAGGAGAGAGAGAAAATGGACCCTTCATCTTCATATTTTTGAGAAAGTGCATCTGCAACCACATTGTCTTGGCCTTTCTTTTAAATGATCTCATAATCATATCCAAAGATCTTATTCACCTATTTTTGTTGTTGTGGGGAGGAAATGAGTTGTCCCAGAAAATACTTGAGGCTTTGATGATCTGTCTTAATTTGGAAGCATTGCCCCAATAGATAAGGTGTCAAACATCAACGACATGCATAATAGCCAACATTTCCTTTTCATAGATTGATTTTCCCAAATTTCGTTCAGAAAATTGTTTTCTAGTAAAGTCCAAAGGTCGACCCTCTTACATAAGGACAACGCCAATTCCTTTCTCTATAGAATCACATTCCAGGATAAAGGTCTTTGTGAAATCAGGAAGGGCCGAGAATGGAGTGGTGCACATGGTCATCTTCAAGTTTTGAAAATTATGAGAATTTGTTGGAGTCCAAGTGAGAGAATTGTTTTTAAGGAGTACAGTGAGAGGTACCACAATCTTTCCATAATTATTAACAAACTTGCGATAATAACTTGGTAAGCCCAGAAATCCTCACAAGATTTTGAGAGTCTTTGGGTGAGGCCAATCTTGCATAGATTCAATTGTTTTAGGATCCACCCTAATTCCATCCTTGCCAACAAGATGACCCAAGTACTTGACTTCTGAGGTGCCAAAAGCACATTTAGATTGTTTCAAGAAAAGTTGGTGTTGAGAGAGTAGATGGAGAACTCGATCCACATGAGCAAGATGGTCTATCCAGGTTTTTCTATAGATGAGGATATCATCAAAGAAAACTAAGACAAAATGACAGAGAAAAGGACGGAAGACATGAATCATGAGGATTTGGAAAGTGGAGGGAGCATTACTCAAGCCAAAGGGCATGACCAAAAACTCATAGTGGCCCTCATGATTTCTAAATGCAGTCTTAGGAATGTCTGCCTCTTTCATATGGATCTGGTGGTTGCTAGAACAAAGATCAATTTTAGTAAAGAACTGGGAACTACTCAATTCATCCAAGAGGTCATCAATGA
The DNA here is from genome assembly GCA_009831015.1 of Picea engelmannii. Taxonomy (NCBI): domain Eukaryota; kingdom Viridiplantae; phylum Streptophyta; class Pinopsida; order Pinales; family Pinaceae; genus Picea; species Picea engelmannii. The sequence continues at coordinate 2,369,401 of ML777197.1, forward strand.
TAGGAATGGGAAATTTGTCTTTAATGGCGAGTTTGTTGAGGGCGTGAAAGTCAGGAAACATGTGCCAAGAGCCTTATTTCTTCATGACCATGACCACAAGAGAAGAGTAGGGGCTCGTACTAGGGAAGATAACACTTTCATTAAGTAGTTCTTGAACCATTTTCTCAATTTTATTTTTTTGGGAAAATGGGTGACGATAGGGATGAATATCTAGAGGAAGGCTTCTTGGGACAAGGGGAATGGAATGATCATGAACACCACGAGAAGGAGGGAGTCTTTGGGGAGTGGAAAAATCCACTTGATGTTTAGAGAGGATGGATTGGAGGTCCTGCAAAACAGAGAGTGTCTCAGTTTCTTGTACGGCATGGAGTTGGGAAATAACGCCAGAATGACCTTTTTTTAGCATAATTTCCATGCAATGGGAACTAATGATCTCAGGGGAACCGACGATGATGCCTTGGAACTTATATTTTTTCCCTCCTGGTCAAATTGCATGGTTAATTCCTTAAAATCCATGAGAATGGGACCCAAAGTCCTTATCTAGTCTGCACCCAACACAATGTCACAACCATCCATGTCGATAGCAAACATATGACATTTCAGGTGGTAGTCACCAATTTGGAGACACACATTTTCACAACGCCCTCCACATTTCATGGACCTGCCATTGGCAATCATGATTTGGAAATTAATGACTCCACGGATATAGAAATTAGTTTCTTGGGCAATGCATTGATGAATAAAATTATGGGTGCTTCCACTATCAACAAGAATTATGAACTTCCTATGCTTGATGTAGCCACTTAGTTTGAGGGTTTGGGGATCTAATAAGCCAATGAGAGAATTTAGGGAGAAGATTGGTTCTAATTCGGGAGGGTCTGAGGGAGGGGTTATGTCAGTAGGTTTAGGCGACACAAATAGAAGTGGAGCTTCAACATCCTCTTCTGAAACATCCTCTGATATGGCCATAAACATATTTTGCTCCTTACACTTATGTCCTGGAAAATATGTGTCATCACAATTATAACAAAGGCCTTTGAGTTGGCATTCATCCATTTCATCCCTGGTCAATTTTTGGATCTTTAGTGGAGTAGAGGGAGGAGTAGGATTTATTAGTTTAGTGCGAGGAATAAAGGAGGGTTTTTGGTTTTGAGAAGAGACAAATTTTTGTGCTTCCTTATCTCTTTTAGTAGCCTCCACCCAAATCTTAGTTCAAGACATGTGGACATGGGCACGAATCTCATCCTTGAGGCCACTGATAAAACATTCTCATAAAAAAGCATCAGACATGCCCTCCGTACGAAAAGCTAGTTTCTCAAAAGCAGTTATAAAGTCTTCCACTATCATTCAAATGGTTAGTGTCAGTGTCAAATCATTCATAAATCTCTGCCACAAAGTGTTTCCAAACAACATACCCTTGACGGGCATTTTTTCTCCATTGCCACCATTGCCAACGTTCTTGATCTAGATGGAGAACACCATATCAGAGTTTGGCCAAATCATCTGTAATGTCATACAAAGAGAAATAATGTTCCATTTGATTTTCCCAACTAGTGGGATCCAAGCCATAAAATTTGGTCACATCCACACGTGGAAGGCGTAGGTCATGTTGAATGTGATGGGGCTGAAAATTATGGGAATGGGAGAAATTTTCAGCTTTGGTATGTAAAGGTGGGTCAGATAAAGGGGGATCTGTAGGGATATGCATCTTGGTGTAGATCATCGAAGAAAGAGATTCAATATGGGTAGTAATGTGTTTTTCAAGGTCTTCTTTGAGTTCCTCGATTGAGGCGACGATGGAGGAATTCATGTTTTTATTGATGATGGCAATATCGACACTGAGCTGTCTCACGTCTTGTTGGGCATCTGTGAAATTATATTGCAAGGCATTGAAGCAAGCTTCTAAGTCTTGGATACAGGTATGGGCCATGATGATGAGGGAACCAAAAAGGGGAGGGTGGGGTCAAAAAATTTGCTGAAAAATGATAGGTAGGAATGTTATAAGGGAGAAGAGATAAATCCAATGGAATAGGTCTCAAGCAACAAAATATGTGTTTTTTTTTTGTCTACACCTGTAGAGTTATACTTTGGTCTGAATAATATTGCAGTGATGAAATTCCCAAATTCTTAATCAGGAAGAAATGTGTAGTGATTTGGCAGCTTGAATGCATAAGACACAATTGTGCTGCAATAGATCTTGTCTGTTTTTTTTTTTTCTTTCCCCAAAGGTTAGGTATTCAAGGATTCTATAGACAAGGGTTTTCCCTCTGCTATATCTCTCTAATATACGTACAGGGTCCAACATTATTACTCAGCCCAATATCTCAGGGTACCAAGTAAGGAGGCTAGACCATGCCCTTAGTCGTACTACCCAACTATATAGGTACTAGAGAGTATCTTCCTGAGTGTTGTTCTCGGTGGCACTATAGAAGTCAGGTGGCTGATCGGTTTATATAAAGAGGGCTTCATAAAATCTAGGCCAATCTGCATACAAGTGTTGTCTGATGCACTACCAATCGAAGGGGTACCAACAAGGGTTATAAGGGTGGCCAACAGATGTGTTCTTAATTACCACTTATATTTCCTGCATGTATGAATCCCTAACCGCGGTTTTATGCGCATAACGACAGATCTATGTAGCTTAAATACGCTAGAATACATCTCTACCATGAAAAAATATTAACCCACAATTTTCTGTCGAGGAAAATTCTCTGATACCACTTGTAATATTCCATATATAAAAAGTATTTAGAACATAAATAAAATGCTATAAATGGAAGATGAACAACAATATAACCATAAAAACACCACAATAATACCAATATGATACCAAAATAACACCAGAAAGATAACTTGTATTATTGAGAGAAATGTTCACTTGCGTCTTCGAGGGGGAAACCTCCAACAGAGTAGAGCTATATTACAATAATATCCAAGACAAAAGTTCTCATACCCTTGACTCTTATTTATACTAAATATGTCTATCAAAAGAACCATTTAGAGGAAGATCCTTCTAGAAGCGGAAGCTTCTATTAGGTATTCTTACATTCGACTTATTCTTCCTTGATGCTAGGCCTTATAAATATTGACCTTTATTACATCAAAATATATTATTCTAGACCAATATGAAGATATTTGTATAAAATGGAGTACAATATAATCTCACATGATCACTGAAGTCATATAGGTATTGGTCCAATGAAAAGGAAGTAACAACTCAGGAAAGTTGCGGCCACATAGTGATGTATTCAAGTCTTGTACACAATCCACCAAGGGTGAAAGTCTACATTATGTGAATAAAGGAGTTGAGGTCAAACACAATGAGACATTGTTTTATTACCGGTCATTGAGGTATACCTTTAACAAATGTGAGACATCCTACCAATAATGAAAGTAGGTATCAAGGCACCAAGTACATTCTTACAAGTGTGAATAAAGGATTTGGTGTTGAACACCTGAAGAATCCATTGATCAAGAGACATTGATGTATTCCCAACTATCGATGGTGAGAGATCCTACCACTAATGACTGCAGGCCTCAAGGTACTCATAAGGCTCTAGCTCGTGCTTCCATAATAAATGAGCTGAAGTCGATGGAAGGAGACCCACTGAAAGGAGAGAATTAAGGAGTATTTTATCAGTCAACATGAGGTACAAAGAAAGATCTTCATGATTTGTTGGAAATCGTACGCAAAACATGTTCAAAAAAAAACAACCATGTGCATCTTTCACATCTGCCAAGTGAAAGTGGTACATGAAAAAGACCCTCTAAATAACAGCCAATGATGAAAATAGTTTACAAAGTCAAGGACACCACCAATAAGGCTAATGACATCCAAGACACTGCATGACTCCCAATGTGTGAATAGATGTGTTGTCATCGAACAAAATGGAAACCACCCAGTCAATGACCAATGATGAAGTGTCGACTGTTGGGTTCAAGGTTACCTACCAATAATGAAAGTAGGGCCAGGGTGCCTGATAGGACTGCAGTATCATGTGATTCTGAGACAAAATGAGGGTATGGCCGACATGCAAAGTCAAGAGTTCTGAGGAGTGGCCGACATAGGTTGATAGACTTCCTTTGAACAAGAGCATGAGACATATGGAAGACTCTGGAAACATATACTCAATGATGAAACAATGAGATGCAGGAGGCATCAATCAAGTTCTCCATAGGGATTGGAAGAGTAATGAGTCGGTAGAGAAAACTATGTAATGAGTTCAACTTCCTAAGGCCATGCTAATCCCAAAATTATGATGATGAATGGAATCAATAACTTTGTGCTTTGTTCAAAGGTGACACCACTACTACCAATATAAAATAATACTCCCTTCCCACCTGTCGTTTTTTTTTTTCATAGACAAATGAATGCTATGATATAGAGGAGGAAACGAGTGTCACAAGTAAGAAAAAATAGTTCCAGCAATGGAACATACCTATGCTCAATGCAAGGAGATGCATGTGGGAGATGGACACTCGGAGGAATGTTCCCTCTTGGGTATAGGGTGTCAAATTGTGAAGGATAAAAAAAGGGTTTGCTTGGTTGAGGATGAAAAAACTGTTGAGGAAAATAGTTTACAATGCAAAGCGAGAAGAAGATATAGGCTCAATATTGCAAGCAAGGCCATGAGATGAAATCAAAACTTAATGCCAAAAAATGTCATTTTTTATGTCTTTTAGTCTACTTGGTGTGAAAAAGGGATAAAATTGTGCCAAATAGACATCTTTTCAAATCCGATTTATGAGTGTGAAAGAGACAAGTTCACTCGGAAATATTTTCACTTTTTGAAAATGAGTCGGAAAAGAGCTTAACTAAGACTCACGACCTTTCAAGTCCAATTTAACGAGTGTGAAAGGGACAAATCACTCAACAATATTTTCTCTTTTTAAAGACGAGTTGGAAAAGAGATTAAATTAAACTTGTTTGGGAGTCCTCAGGGTATGAAGCAACATTTGTATGAGTGAGAAATGAGGCTCAACATAAATTCATGTATTATCTATAAGGGATTCCCAGTCCTAAAGGAAAAATATCGGCATGGGTACCAAATGCAATAAAGGATCTAACTAGGGCACCCATGTTTGGTAAGTCTCTACCACTTGTTAATGACATTACTTATAGTAGATGGAAGGTTTTGTGCCAAAACAAATGGGTTTGTATCTAAGGCATAAAAAGTGATAGTTATAGGATAATGAAAAAATGAATGATGGAATGGATACCTATCCTATATGTTGTGTAGTAAAAATACCTTCCCGCGGTGATGAATGACCAACAGAATGCTGAAATCTACAAGAATCCTTGGTAAATACTAAAAAAACAAAGTCAATCTACCCTTGTATTAATCCATTAGGTGAAAAAATGGCTGAAAAATATAGAAAGTGGGTAAAAATAGTTTATAAATGGTAACAAAACCAAAAATTATTATACCATTTTGATTTTTTAACCAAATAGTGCAAATTGGACCAAAATACCTCCGAGATTCAAGAAGAGATTGCAAGAGCATTAGGAAACAGAATCACAAACCGTCTAGATATGGTAAATCTACTTCCCTTCCTCTTCAATTTTAGTGGATTAAATTTTTGAATTAGGTTCCAAATTTTTAGTTATTGAGGGTGAAAAATGTGAATTTCGGTGTACACAAGTTGTCTTCAATCAGGTCACAGATACGATGA
>ML777198.1:3334-30920 GCA_009831015.1 Picea engelmannii
ATGTTCAAATTGGTTATCCTCGTCAGAGTCAATCTGGTTATCCTCCTCCAGGTCACACTGCCTATCCTCTTCAAGGTCCAACTAGTTATCCTCCTCAGAGTCAATTTGGTTTTCCTTGATATTTTGCCTAAGTCCCTCAACAATTGAATCCCACTTTTGCTGGCCAAAATCCTCAACAACCATATATGGGAGGACCTTCTGGATAAAACTTCCCTCAACAACCAATTTATGGTCCTATTGGTGTTCCCATGCCTCACCAATATCATCCTCAAAGTAATCTACAGTGAATTTTTCTGGCTACTTTAGATCTCCCAGATCTTTTGAGATTAACGAATGATCCCATATTGCATTATCCTTTCTGGCCATTAATTCCCACCAAGTTACCATCGGATATCCCAAAGTTTGATAATAAACCTAGAGAAGATCCAAATAACCATGTCATGACATTTCATCTTTGGTGTTCATCAAACTCATTGATGGATGAATTTATTCGACTACATATTTTCCAATGTACTCTTACGGGCTCCACAACAAAATGGTATATTGAATTACAACGCGGATCTTTTCAAGATTTCAATTTGCTTGCAATGGCTTTCCTCACCCATTTTCAACTACCAATTACATATGAAACCAGAATGGAACTTTTGACCTCCCTTCGTTAGACCAACTCTATACACATTTCCGATCATTTCCATGAGTGGAGACGACGAAGATGGTTGATCAAAGCTACCATCCCAAACCAGTTGTTGGAAGAACGGTTCACAAAATCTATGTTACCACTTATTGCTCGTGATGTAGCAATGGAAGGTGTCATTACAAAAGAAGAAGCTATTGCTTGCACCGAATATTTGGATTTGGTTTATTCCCAATCTGGTACTTTATATGAACTAATTTCAAACACTCCCCGTACGTAAACCAATCCATCCAAACCATCATCTACCGCTCATTCTAACGAAATTATCGGTTATGTCAAAACTCAAGCTGCCTCACAATCGACTGGGACTACAAATCATTGAGCATCTACCCCGACTACGGTGCAAGATTCAATCCCATCTAATTCCTCCCCAACTAAAATATCTGAAGTGGATGAAGTTCAATCTGTTTCATCCCTGCAATCTGGAGGAAAATAGAAAAGTAAAAATAAATCAAAGAAAAATAATAATCAAACAGAAAATCCGAAAACACAGACACAACCACCTACTGCTGAAAATAAAAGACAACGAAAACCAAAATTTCCCTATCTCATATGCATCGAAGATCATTACACAAGAGATTGTCCTCATTGCAAAGAGGTATCTAAATTTGTCAAAGGAAATTACCAACCCGTTGTTTTGACAAATCCCTTTCCATAGCAACAGTCAATGGTTGCACAAAACCCTGCACCTCCACAAGGAGGGAACCCAGGTCATCCTCCTAAAGAAGATGCTTCCTCAAGTGCACATATTTACATGTTCAATGGTGTATATTTGACAACTAGAATGAAAACTTATGACACACCTCCAGGGAAAACAAGTAAATAAAGTGTAACTAATGGAAGCATGGTTGATCTACCTTCCACTTTTTTTACCCTTCCATCTGGACCTCTCCAGATTGAGAAACCAAAATTTGAATCTATACTATGTCTGCCCAAGAGTACCATTCTAAAGTCTACCTTTAAACCCAACTCTTGTGTTGCTCATAACTACAAAATAATTGAAGATTTGGCCCAAGCCCCTTGTGCAATGTTGACACTAGAAGTTCTACAAAACCACACTAGTCAACGCAGGACTCTCTTGGCATCCATTGGAGCTATAGACCCCTAGTCATCCAATACTATCACCTTTAACCTAGACGATTATAAATCGAGGCTCTCTCACCAACTTGTGTTTCAAATAGAAGTTGTTGTTCACAATCAACACATTCATCACACTAAATCATATGAAGAAGCATCAACCTATTTCATGTTCTTAACATGTTGGAAAGGTCTTAAATCACCAGGCCTTAATCAATCTCTTACCATGTTGAAATCATTTGATGGACAAGGTTTCAAACCTCATGGTTTGTTGCAATCCTTAGTCATTCAACTGGGGGGGAAAACTGTTTTCATGGATGTGGAAGTAGTCGATGCTCCTTTAGATTATAACTCGTTGCTTGGAAGAAGCTAGTTTTATGATATGACTTCTATGACTTCTTCAGTTTTTTGATGTGTCAAGTTTCCTCATCAAGGAAAAGTAGTTACCATCGATCAGTTTAATTACTGTACACCTGATGCTCATAGACAAACCACCAACAATATTCCATTTTTGGGGGACTCAATGATTACCTAGGAGAGTGTAGGGGTGGGTCTACTAAAATATTCTTCGTTCATGGGAAATTTCCCTGCACCTATTTTCCAAACTTTGCATCATATCACAACGATAAATATGATTTTGACCATGGTATATCAATCCCTCGAATCATTTTATCCTTAGATTGTGCCTATTCCTTTAGAGTTTTATACATTAGGTGATAGTATGCCACTTAGACTAACAGAGGTCGAATATGATACCATTCCATCCACCTCTCCTTCACCCAACTACCAACATCTAGTGGCATCCAATTCTTATTCATTACCATCTTGGTTGAATTCCTTATCATTGAACTTTGATTACATCTTACATATTTTTCCATCCAACGAATCTATAATGGAAATGCTTAATATCGAAGAGTCACCTTGGGATGATAACCACCACTTCTCATCCTTTCTTCCAAGTTTGGATGAAATCGAGGAAAATATTCAATCTATTTTTCCATTTAGTATTGTCGATAATCCTCAATGTCCAATACTTACTCAGGATACTATCTTCGTGGGAAATTTAGGAAACATTTCGCAAACCATCAACGTAGACATATAGAAAAAGAAGTTGTCGTAGAAAACATACAATTAGGTATGAACTATTCGACTGAAGAAATTCAAGAACACACCACCTTATTTAAAGAATTATGTGATGTTTTTTCCTGGAGCTTCGAAGAAATTGCAGGGATCGATCCTTCTATCGTTCTGCATGAAATTAAAACTTACCCTAAAGCCAAACCTATACGACAAAAACTTCACCTTGTATATCCTAAGAAAATTGTGGCAATAAAGGATGAAGTAGAAAAATTATTGAAATCTGGTTTCATTTACCCCGTACCTCTAACTGAATGGGTGTCTAACATCGTTCTGATCCCAAAGAAACAAAGGAAAATTTGAGCTTGTGTAAACTATAGGGATATCAATAAGGCTTGTCTGAAAGACAATTACCCTACACCCTTCAATAATTGTGTCGGAAGTGTAATCTTCTCTTTTATGGATGGATTTTCAGGCTATAACCAGATAGATATTTTGTCGGCTAATCAACATAAGACAACCTTCATCTTCCCATGGGGAACCTTCACTTATCATAAGCTACCCTTTGGCCTAAAAAATGTTAGAGCCACTTTTCAGCGGGCTCTATCATATTCTTTCCATGATATCAAGCATATTTTTGAGCCCTACCTCGATGACTTTCCAGCTCATTCAGATCATCGAAAAGATCATATTAATAATTTCAGAGTGATTTTTATTAGATGTCGGCATTATAAAATTTGCTTGAATCCCCACAAATTCATTTTTATTGTCGATTCAAGGAGGCTCCTAGGTTTCATAGTATCCAAAGATGGGATTAGGGTGGATCCCTTAAAATTGAAATCTATCCTCACTTTACCTCCTCCCACCAACATCACCCAACTCCAAAGTTTGCAAGGGAAGGAAAACTTTCTAAGCCATTTTCTTTGCAATTATGTCGAAATCATGAAAGTATTCATGAGGTTTTTGCAGAAAGATGTCCCTTTCATCTGGGATGAACTTGCTCAACACTCATTTGACACTCTCAAACATGCTTTAACACATACCCCATAGATACACCCCCCTAACTACATGAGATATTACATCCTTTACTTAGTCACCTCTCCTTCCACTATCACCATGGTGTTAGTTCAAGAGGAGGACAAAAGTACATAATTTGTGATATACTTTTTAAGTAAGAGCCTCTTCGGCCCCGAACTTCGATATTCACATGTGGAGAAGTTGGCTTTGGCGGCAGTCATTGCTGTCCAAATATTTCAACACTACATATTACTTCACACTACCATGGTTATTGTTGACTTGAACCCCATGTACCACATCTTGACTTGTCAAGTACTTGGGGGAAAATATTCAAAATGGACTATCATTCTTCAGGAATTCGATCTCGAGTTTATCAAATATAAAGCAAATAAATCATTGGTTTTTGCCGAGTTGATTTGTGATCTTCCCCATACTAATGAGGAAACTGAGCCTAGTGATTCCCTTCCAGATGAGTCAATGTTCCTTATCAGTACATCCAATCCATGGTATGGATATATTCTATTATATCTCCAGACCCAATGCTTTCACCCAAATATTTCATGTGACGACCGAAGTCACATTCAACATCATTCAAAATATTACCTTATTGTTGGTGACACTTTATATCGCCGCGATATTGACATTTTTCTACAACATTTTAGATTCATGAAGAGGTTTAGCATGTCTTAAATGAATGTCCCTTAGGAGCTTGTTATGGTAAACTCTCTGGGATGGCTACAAACCAGAAGATTTTACGTGCATGTTATTTTTGGCCATCCATTTTCAAAGATTGTATCGAGGCCATCAAAAAATTCCCACCCTATCAATTTTTTTATAAGAAATCACATACCCTCCCTGATCTTCTACATCAGATCATCGCCATTGGACCATTTGCAAAACGGGGTTTCATGCAATGTAAGCCTACCTCAGTTGGGGGGAATGATTATATTGTCATCACAATCGATTATTTTACTAAATGGGTTGAGGCTATGCCTACATTCCTAAACGATGGTTGAATTGCTACTCTTTTCATATTTAACCACATCATCGCCAGATTCAGATTCTAATGAGCTATCATAAATAATCACAGATCTCATTTCTAAAATTATATGATGAGTGAGTTGCATACCAAATTGGTTTTTCAACATGAAAACTCATCCCCATATTATCCTCAAGCCAATGGACAAGTTGAATCCATCAACAAATTCTTGAAAACCATGCTTCAACGCATGGTGGGGGTGAACAAAACCAATTGGCATTTACAACTCTTCTCAACACTCTGGGCCTATCGGAATTCCGTCAAAACTTCCACTAGTTTCACACCTTTCCAACTGGTATATGGATTAGAAGTGGTGTTGCCAATTGAATGTGGAATGTCATCTTTGAAACTAGCCATAAAATGCCTTCCCAACATCTCTACTGAAGAGGAAATTTTCCTATACCTAACGAAGCTGTATGAGACCCGTCGTGATGATTCTCTCATTAATGGGAAATATAAAAAATGTATCAAAACTCATTATGATAAGTCTGTCTAACCTTGATTTTTTGTAGAAGGAGATCTAGTCCTCTTCTATAACCAAGACCATGATAAACTTGGAGCAGGAAAATGAGAACCTATGTGGAATGCACCTTACATCCTAAAATTTGTGCTACACAGAGGTGCCTATGAGTTAGTTTACTATGATGGAATCCCTCTCAATGAGCCTTGTAATGAGATTTATTTTAGGAAGTACTATGCCTAGAAAATATTGCATGTGTGCTTTGTACATTATTGTACCATATGATTTGGTTTGGTGTGTCTTTACTTTTGCGTGTAAGGGTTTTTTTTCATCTTCAACTGCTTATACCTTATTTCATGCTTGAATGCATTGATACCAACATCTTTCCCCATGTATTTTGGATTTGCAAATGGCGCTAGCCGACATACCCAGAACTTAGCTTCTGCATCTTGGACCATTTACCATTTTTGCGAGTTGGTAAATTTGGGAGGGATCTGTCTTGGACCTGCAACCAATAATGTTGTAGAATATCATGTTGTAATTGGAATTTTAACCAAGGCCACTTCTCTTAACATATCTCAGATAATAATTAGTCTACGGGGGCTACTATGCCTGTACATCATAGCATAAGACTACACTAAGACATGAGACTCTACTCATCTTCATGTACTAAATTGTGCTCATGGTAACACATCACTGCTCTAGATACTCACCACAACAGATGGTTGAGACCCTATGGAAATCCCATTGCGTGCCTTTGTAGGTGATAAGGAACATCTTGTAATCTCATGGAAGGGACACCCATGGTAAGCCCCCTGAGATTCCTCTCTACCTCGCGAAGACTTCTGGCTCTGCCACTTGCCTTTGCCACTACATGAATGCCACTGCGCCATCCAAATGGTGACATCTCAGCTAGACGTGTCGTCTCTCGGTCTGCATGATGAGAAAAAAATATTCTTTGATCCCTCATTGTACGACAAAAATTATATATCATAAAAATAAAAAATACTTTTGCAAGGTCACATTTTTTAATTTACCTGATGCATCCCACTGTGCCCCTTCAGAGAGAACTAAATACACACTTCCTCTAAAATCCACCTTGACATAAGGGTAGTCCTCCACCATCACAATCTATATTACCCACCATGTGAATAAACCATTTGTAAAAGAAAATGATGAAGACTCGTTCCTTAACTGAGGTGAAAGGCTAGTCTATCACTCCATCTTGGGCTCAGATACACGACACTCTATCAAAACAAATTGTGGTTGCATCAAGCATATGGATGATTTTAGGGGCTAAATTTCGCTCATGGGCTAATTTTCCATTGTTTTTCCAAAAACGAGATTCGCTATTTTAAAAATCATTCGCCCAAATTCTATAGGATTAAATTATTTTACCTTACAAATCGCCAAAATTTTATAAAAACTATATAAAATCCTTATAAATTTGAATATTTTTACAAAAATATCGCCAAACATTTATAGTTGGCATATGAAGGATTCGTAAGATTCGCTAAGGTTTCTACATTTTAAAATAAATTTCCATCCTTAAAATCATCCCTGATCAAGGGTACTCGTTCCAAAAATATAGACACCAAGAATGATCCATATCCAAATTGTTTCTTCCTTCATGTCTTGCATCTCGAAATGATATCCTTAACATTCGCCAAGAATCTTGCACACTAGTTAAAAATATTTGGTTTGAGGCATTCGACCGCGTACCCTATTTGAGATTTGGAAGCTAGATGAGGACTGGTTCTTCCCACTATTTTGGTAATGGTGAATAGGATGGCTCACAAAGAGAGGTCTCTTACATCGTTAATTTTGATCCTACCACTTTCCTTGTGGGATCCTGACCTACGATATCATGCAAGGTAATCATCAGTTTGCAGTGTTGTGGTCCAATGGCTGGACAAGATGATGGGTGCCCCCCACTTGGAGAGCCCTATCAAAAATTATACATCCTTGATATCAATCTCCAAAGAATGAGATCCTACTCGGAATTTTTTTTTTTTTTCATCTTATAAACCTATCACATGTTCAAGGAGAAACACCTCCTTCCTCATGTTTTGCATCCTAATTTTTTTTAACAAGCCACAATTTTGAAGCGCTGCCCTTGTTTTAGGGTCATGTAAAGCGACCATGTCATCACTTTCATGCTCTCTTTATTTACACTCTATAATTTTGACTATAAAACACCTGTCAAACATCAATAAACATCATTAGTCAAGATCCCAAATCAAAAAATTGCTTTCTTAATGAGTAAAACAAGAAAACAAAATTTTGTTTTGCACCTGGTGCTCCCCTATAGACAATTTCAGAACATCGACACACCCTCTTCAAGAGAACCAGGGCGCTAATATCTAGCATGGCGTGCTCCCCCCCCTGATAGCTTAAAGGAGCATCGACCTTCTAGGGTGTCACAGAGGTTCCCAAGAGGCCTAAAAGTCTTGAAAATTGCACGAAAAAGACAATGAAATCATGGAAATAAAAGAGGGGGATTATACTACCAAAATGGTCCAGATAGAATGAAGAAATATGGGTTGGAACTCCCACAATCGATGCCGGAAGAAACTGCTCCAAATTAGGAAAAACTCCAAATGAAAGAGGCAAGTGAAAACAAGAGGTAAAATGAACTAAAGTTTTTTCACCAAAAGACCTTTTAACCACTTGATAACTAGTTAATTCTTATCCTCTTTCACATTAGTATTTCTCCTTATTTGATTTTTTTCGTAGTTTCCATTGATTTTTAAAGGAGTCCCTAACACTTTTTTCCCAGAATGGCTTGTTAATGTAGGGACATAGGAAGAAGAAATTTTTGAGGACCTTGACCATACTTCATCATCTTTCAAGATCGTTAAAATATGAAGAGATGTCTGTTGGGTGATAGTTTAACCCTTTTTCGGTCATGTCAAGCTAACTATGAAAAATGAATACTCTGACCACTTTTGGTTAAAAGAGTTCTCTTTTGCATCATTTTATGTTTTTTCGGGCCTAGGAGACTAAAATTACGAAAAAGAACATCCACGGAGTTCTCTTTAAGTTCTTTTCAAACTCCCTAAACATGAAAAACCACTTAGTTTTCCTTATTTGGACTCGTAAAACCATACAGTGAAGGGCCTATCTAGGAACAAACCCTTACTTATTCCAGTTCATTAAATATAGGAAGAGAAACTTACCAAAGGTGAGTTATGTCGAGCATCTGTTATCCTCATCAAGCTCGTTAAAATANGGGGGGGGGAATTGAAGGAATTGGGTCAAGTGTCTTGAAACCTTTAAGGTCGCTTTCGTTGTCGCCCTTGAACATGGAACCTATTTGCATCTTTCCTCATAGTTGGTCAATTCACTCACCTCTGAGTCATACCAATCCCATGAGTCTTGTTACTCCTTGGACTCACCCAAAGAGTGCCTTGGTGATCATCTCACTATGTTTTGGTGCATTTCTCAAATGAGTCAAAGCTGCCAAGTCTTGTGTCATATCTCATAATGTTCAAGGGAAGTTTATATTCCAAACCAACCATCCTCAGTATTACTAGTTTCCACTCCTATGTCAGCCCATATTTATATCACTTTCCTATGATAGTTTTTTGTCGATGATGGGGGATACATCAAGGCCCTTCTTTGATGAGTCTTTTCCTATCAACTTCAACATGTTATCTGGGAATCAGAATTAGAAACACAACAATACCTTGGAACCTACTTTTCCTCAATGGCATTCCTCCTCGCTTTCAACAATGGGTTTACATCAATGACCCCTGATCGATTTATTCCACGGATGTTCGACTTCAACTCATTATTCAAGTTCGTTGGAATGTACTTTAGGTACCTTGGGAGTCATTGACATCATTGGTGATTTACCTCACTCTTGTTAATGATATAAATCAATGTCCGATAATCAAGTAGTTTCTACCATGTTCAACATCAAAACATTTATTCACATGGATAGAATCACACTTTTTTGGGATTGGGATGAAGACCCTGGGTTGAGTACTCATTGTGTTTTGTACTTTTCCCAGGTTGTGGTGAAGATCATTTGAATGATATACATAGATCCACTTTGTATTGGTCTATGACTATGTTCTTGTTATATTATAGCTCCATTGTGTATTCTTTCATGGTTGCGATCGAGTTATGTCATGGAGGAATGGATCCACATTATGTCTTTGGTGTCCATTTCCATAGTTGATATCATCATAGATCTGCAATGTATTGGTCAGTGGACATGCTTTGAGTCATTTATATTCCAATCATAGATATGCCTAGCTCAGAAATGAAACATATATTTATATTGTTTGATGTTTGTTTGTAGCTTCTACTAGGTTCTCCGACTCCTTCACCCTTGCATTGAAGAATCTATAAAGTGCTTCGGTCATTATTTTCCTCTTTTGACTTCACACTTTGGGGGGTAATCTATTACATGTCAAATTTCCACACTTGCATAATGTGTCACACATGGCGCAAACTTCACATCCTAAGTCTCGCAAGTGTCGCATGTGGCGTAAACGTCACATTCCAAGTGTCGCAAGTGTCACACCAAAATTGTCACAAGTGTTTTAAATGTCATAACATTCCTCGTACACTTTTTTTAAGTGTCATGACTCATACAACACCATGAAAACACTTTTCGTAACCCCTAAATAATGTTTTAAGGAAAGCCCCATCATTTGGCAGTCAAAACATACTTTTGTATCTGGGATTTTGACCATTATTGTGAATTTAAGAAGATTGGTGCTCACCTACCTATTCTTAGGGAGCACATGTGCTCCCCACACCATGCTAAGGGGATGTCATGGTGCTATTTCTTCAACATTAAGGGGGTGCCATTGTTGGTTGGAGGAAATATTAGTGAATCCCACCTTCTTCTAAGGGACAAATTTGAAAGGCTAGGGTTTGTTTGGCTCGAATCCTACTCCATGGCTCTATCTAAGGAAATAATCATAACCTATGGAGCCATATCCTCAACCTATTCCAAGAATACTCAAAGCCTATAAATTGGAGGCATTTCCATGGTGAAAAAACAGGGAAGAAATTAGTAAGGCATCATCATTCTGATCTTGATTCATTCATGCAAGGGTTGGACGAGGAGAGCTTGGAGAGGCTATTGCAATATCAATCGTGGTATGTAATTATCTTCTTATTGGTTCTCATTCAATATATACTTGGCCTATTTCCTTCAAGTCTATGTCTTGTTACATGTTCTTGTCTACTATTGTTCTAATCTTCGTAGATAGGCTTGTCTTATATAATCAAGTAGAGTAGGAGATAGTTGTTTCTCTTTGTTGTCTATTGCAGATCTCAGTTTTCATGAGTGATTTTGAGGATCAAGCTCCAATATTGAAAGCAACGAGGACAAACGTCAAAAAAGGTACATCATATCCTTTCTCTCTTTCTCAATTTGATTGTTGTAGATGAGTTTAAAGGGGTGTTAGTGTCCACTTGTACTCTTTCTATCTTGGTATAGGGGTTTAGAAATCCAAGGGAAG
This sequence comes from Picea engelmannii, assembly GCA_009831015.1. Lineage (NCBI taxonomy): Eukaryota > Viridiplantae > Streptophyta > Pinopsida > Pinales > Pinaceae > Picea > Picea engelmannii. Next base: position 14,182 of record ML777198.1, read on the forward strand.
TTTCACATGTCCATAGGGGGAATACTCTGTAACAATATTTCATCCCAAAACTTCACAAAAATATAAGATAATCAGAGTGACGAGAGTTTAAAAGATGAGTTTTTTTTATCTCTGAGCCTAAGGTCTGTTAATCTACATTTGTTTTCAAGTCCATAATAAGCTTTCCACCATACATTTATCATTTTCTCAACACTATAGTTTCAATTGATCTTGTGAAGAATATTGTTTCCAATATATTTGTATGAAGGCACTTTCTACAAGCTATTATTGTCATATACGAAAGTGCCACAGGTGATATTTTTGGATTTGATTATCATAACCTTCATTTGTTAGTGTTCACAGTCATACCCATACTAGAGCAAAATTCCTTGAGGATTCTTGAATTATTACTAAAGTCACAGTGATTCATTTCCATAAGAACAATATCATCAGCATAAAGAAGAAGGATTATGACTATACTAGGGAGAGTCAGGCTAGTACAACTAGCTTCTTCCAACCAATGTTCTAACTTATCAATATATATGACAAAGAGGGTAGGGGACAAGGTACAACCTTACTTGACTCCTATATTATAGTCAATTTCTTCCGATCATCCCTCACTGTTCCTATACTTGGAAATAACATTCTCATATAGCCTTCTCTCAGCTCAAAAGGAAAATTTATCTCTTCTAACCAATTCCAAAGGTTAGTCCTAGGCACTATGTCAAAAGATTTTCTAAAATCAATGAAACAAAAAAGGAGATTGGTTTTATTATTGCAACACTCTTTTTCAATTATCCTAAGCATAAAATTATGTTCCAGAATTGAATGATAACCTCTAAAGTTGGCTTGTCCTTTAGCTCTTTTTACATGGATTTCAAGCCATATTTTAATCTTCTTTTCCAAAATACTTATGTATAGCTTAGTTAAGATGGGGATAATCATAATGGTCCTATAATTAGAGGGACTACTTTTATCCCCACTTTTAAAGATAGGAATAATGAGTTGTTGAGTTCAAGGTTTAGGGAAACAAACCTTGACTACTAAATTGAAGAGCTTGTGTATGTGATGAATGAGGATAGGCCCTCCAATTTTTAAGATTTCATATTGGTAGCCTTCAATGTCCTTATTTTTCCCTTTAGTGAGTCATTAAACCCCAAACTTTATGTCTTCTATACAAAACACTTCATCCTTTATAGAAACATTTGGAATGTTGTCCACAACAACAGGGGATTCAAAAAAAAATTGAGGTAGGATTTCTAGTCCTTCGGGGGAATCATATGATTTTTTTTAGTTTTACGAGTCAAAATTATCCTCCAGAGTCTCTTAGGATCTAGTTTTGATCTTATCAGATTTTAAGGACTCATTAGAGGCATCCATATAGGTACAAAGTAACAGATAACTATATACATATTCTTAGAGTTAATATATAAAATCTCCATTCATATGTATTGATTGAGAGGGTCTTTCTTATGAAGTCAAATGTGAGGAGAAATGTTTGTTTTTATGTAGCAAGCTATGCCTCCAATCCCTCCGTGGGAGGATTTCTTGTTCCATTTGGACCACAAGACAAATCCTTCAATGTTAGGGATCTTATATTCTTCATTCTCAATATCAACTTCACTCAAATCCAACTTAATACAATCCCTTTGCTCCATGGAAAACCATGATAGTTCCATGAGAGGATCCAAAGTGTACCAAATTTCTATTTATTATTATGTTTCTAATCTTTATCCCTTATCACATCTTTTTGATTCCTAATTATTGCTCACTTTCATTCCTTCCTAGCTTCTTTTACCTTTTGAACTTCCTTAATTCCACTTGGTATATAGAATGAGGTCTTCATTTATAAATATTCATGGCCCTTTTAATCTTGGGGTTTTGTTGAGTATTCCATATGTATGGTCATTGGATATTACCTTAACCTGAATCAATATCTATTTATGTTCAATTATTTTTCTCAATTTTTATAGCAGACTTTTCCACATCATCGCATGGATACACTTGTTGGCCTAAATATTAAGTCTATTTCCCACTTGAAGACCTAATTTCCCTCTTTTTCTCCTCATAATATTTAAAAAACTCCTTTCGTAAATCCATACGCTACTTTTGATCTAGAAAGGAATGTATACACACTTGTTTCCCTTTAGCATATACTGTATACAAGCTTGCATACACTACTTCCCCTTTCGAAATGTGTGCATTCCCTCAAAATGCACTAAAAAATACAAATTTGTGCAAAATGTGCATTTTTGGGAGGATTTCATGGGTTTCTCTAGTTCATTACCGCCTATAGCCCATGTATAACTACTCCAACCAACTTTTTGAAGTAAAAATACATGCCATTGGGTATAGGATAGGAAGAATCCATTGAAGCATCATTATGCTAGAGAATTTATCCTTAGTCTGCAAGTCCATTCCCCGAGTTTTTAATATTTTCCCCTTCATTTATGGAAACCCTTGTTTCCAGCACCTTGCTCATCTATCCCATTCAAGAAGAAACTCATTCTATTTACTTGAGTTGTCTGGAGTAAGGAGTAAGGAGATACGACGTTTTTAGTGGCTCGGGTGGAGGAATCTGGATATTGGTTTCGAGCAGTGCCACAACAGTTTCAAGTTGTATCCTTCTTTGATTTCATGATGTTAATATAATGCAAATTCTCTTTTCCATCCCAATCTTATGTTATTGATTTAATTTCATAATATATGTATGCATTTGATTATCTTGAAACTTACATATTGATCCTAGTTACTGTAGTCAAGAGTTAGTTGTTGTAACTACCTTCTTAACAATGTTCTTCCTCTTTGTGTGTAGGTTGACAAAGAAAGCTTTGGAGAGTCAAAGATTGGAGCAGGGATTCATGCAAGGAGTCTTCTCTAAAAGTTAAGATCTAGGTTAGTCATCTTTCTTCTCATTAGTAGTTGGTTAGTTATGAATTCTTAATTGCTTCTTTTGGAAATAGTTAGTTCTTGGGGTGCATGCTTTGTGTGATATTCTAACCCATATCATAGGGGATTTATTGCTGAAATAGAATTAGTGACTCCACTGTGGAGTTCTCCTTTGGGTTAGAATTAGGCACTTGCTTTTTGTTTTGTTTTGATTCTTTGATTTCTTTCTGTTTTGTTTATGTAATTGTTGTTTTAGACCCTAAGCCTTCAATTTCAAAACTTTGATCGAGTTCCTTTCAAGTTTTTCTTAGCATTCTAGGTTATATGCACCCTTTATTTAAAAAAGAAATAGCACACATACGCTCCCTACTGAATGAATAAGTGCATACATACACACATTTCTTTGGAAATAGAGGCATATGTGTCCTAAGAAGTAGTCTTTATTTACACTTTAAGCCTCTTAAAGTCATGCATTTGGTTTTATGGGGGTCTCTCAAACTCTCTAGGTTCTCTAAAGCTTCTTGTTAGTCTCTGGAAGTAGTTAAAGTTTTAAAATTTAAAATAAAAACAAATTTTTAGTGCTTCTTTGGCTTATTTTAGTCTTTTTGGATTTGTGTGGTTGTTTGAAAGGTTATTTTTTCAGTTCTTTGGTTTCTTGATTGCCCTAGGATTCTTTATGGAAGTTTGAAGTTCTTGATTTGAATCTTCTTACCTTTCTTCCATGAATTTTTGTTTTTAAGCAAAGAAAATAAAATATTTCTTTTTTCAGTCTTTTGTTTTGCCCAACAACAATAAGTGAAGGGGTAGTTTTATTTATGTAGATCAATTTTCATTTCTCATTTGTTGTAAGTGCACTTGTCATTGAAAAGAAAATATCTCATTATTAGCATAACTCTTTATTTTTGCATTTACATAAAAAGGTTGTTGCATCTTTGTGAATTTAGGCTTCTTGAGTTGCATCAGTAGTGAAGTTTCATTATGAAAAAGAAAATGTTGTAGTTGCACATTTTACATTGAAAAGAAAAGAATTGCATTTCAAAGTTTAAGATTTTGCATAAAATTGTTCATTAGACACTCATTTCATTGAGGAATAATCTCAATTATAATATGATAATGTTCTTATAAGTATTTGTTTCCACAAGAGTCATTGACCATCACTAGTTTCGTATCCATTCCTTCTGAGTAAAGAAAAACCACTAAAATGAACACCTGATTAAAATTAACTAGATTTTTTCTTTATAGAACAACAATTAGTTTAGGGTTTAAGGCCTTGGAATAGGATTGAAGAGTTAACTCTCTAAGGCTGCTCATCATAAACATATATTGTTGATTAATGAGCGATCAAAATCCAATCTCACAGAGGTGTTGTCAGGGAAGCTCCTTTAAAACATGAGTTAAATCTTAGGTCACATAAGGATAAGTGAAGGATATATCCCCTCTTCCTCTTATCAGAGTATTTGTGGATTGCTAAATATTTTGGAATATCCTAAGTACCACTTTACCCCCCTAAGGTGTCGATGCTTTTGGGAGCTCGAGGATTTGTTACCCTACCTAAATCTCTGGTTCTAAGTAATGATGGTTCCCCCTATAATATGATTTCAAATTGGTTCCATAGTTTTTTGTCCTAGGTTCCACATGGGTGATTGTGATGGGAAATGTCGTGGTACCTAGGGAAGATGATAGATCGTTGCCTCATCTCCTTTGGAGGGTGTTTTTTATTCATGAGGACACTTGAACCACTGGTGAACATTACAACCAGGTTATCGTAATTGTCTATCGGTTGGTATCATGACTTAATAAACCTGTATCGGCCCCCAGAATGTGTCTTTCCAAATTTTTCATTTCTTTGGACTCAATACATAATCCACCTGGCCTAGAATTTTGGAAAAGTAGTTTGTTTGTGTTGTTATCTCAGGACCTTTTTAGTGGATTGCTGCTTTGTATAGTTGGCCTTAGGTTGTGTCTTTATTGCTAGTTTTTTGGATTGTTGATTCAAGGTGGCTGACCAATTGCTCCACTGGTCGAGAAGGACCTGTTGTCTTTCAGTTGAAAACATGGAGACGCCTCCTAGAAGGTGTGGGATTTATATCGCTAGTTCATTAGAACTATTGAATGAGACTTTGACAAACATGAACAATATCTTAAGGGAGAAACTTATGCATAATAAAATTATGGCTAATTTTTTTGGGAACACCAACCAAGAGACCCCTTTCCCAAGGGGATTCTTATGTTTTTCCTTTCTTTAGAAATGTTGGTGCCCCCTTAGTAGCCACTTTGAACATTCTTGGGTTGAATGTAGGATTATCGATTTGGTTGTGGACCACTATGAATGTCCATGATGCTCTTGATTCTTCTTATATAAGAACCTTATGTCATGGGAATCAAGATGGTGTTAATCCTTTACCTTCTTCGTCAACAAAGTCTACTCCTCCTTCTACCTCATCTATTGAAAGTCTAGCTACTACTAAAAAAAAGTCTTAAAGGAATACAAAGAGGAAGAATAAGAAGAAGAGGCAATTGGCCTCTGCAAGTCATGCTAAGGGAAAAATTCTAGTCCCTACAAGTCATATTGAAGTTAACCAACCAACCTCTATGAGTCATGTTGGAAACAAGTCACTAACCTGTGCAAGTCATGTTGGAGACATGTAGTCAGTTGTTGCAAGTCATGTTGGGGGAAAGAAACCAACCTCTACAATTCATGTTAGGAGTGAGAGTCATGTCACTGCAATTCATACTGGAGATAGGTCACCAATCTCTATAATTCATGTTGGAGACATGCAACTAGCCTCTGTAAGTCATGTTGGGGGAAAGAATCTAGTCAGTGCAAGTCATACTAGTGATAAGAAACCAACCACTGCAATTCATACTGGGGGAAATACACCAACCAATGCAAGTCATGCTAGGGGCATTGAAACTGCTAAGAAATCTAGACGAATAGGATGCAAGCCCAAGTTCCCTTGTAAAATTTGCAAGGGATATCACCTTACTTATTTATTCCCGACTATTCTAGAGGTACTAAAAGTGTGCTCCTTGTCTGAAGGTCCTTTTGATACTAAGTCACCTTCAATTTTCCAACAACCTATTCAAACAGTGATTGATCAAGTGGTCATGTTGATGCAATCTTTGTCTCATCACACTCTTCTTTTGGGGAGTGATGTGTCTATTGACTATGTTGTTTAACAACCTATACAACTAGTGGTTGTTGAAGTGGTCAAGCTGATGAAATATTCAATCAATCCCATTCTTCTCTTGGAGAGTGATGAGTCTACCAAAGTGGTCATGTCGATGTAATATTCATCCATCCCACTCTTCCCTTGGAGAGTGATGATCCTACCAAAGTGGTTGTGTCGATGCAATCTTTAGTCGATCCCACTCTTCCCTTGGAGAGTGATGAGTTTACCAAAGTGGTCGCGCTGATGTAATCTTCAGTTGATTCCACTCTCCTTTTGGGGATGGATGGGTCTTTCGACCATTTATTTATCATTTCCATTTAAATACCTTCTATATAAGGGGAATTTCCACTTCTTTCGAGCATGATCCCTCCAAATTCGAGGAGGGTTTCCTTTGATTGGATTAATCATGTTCAACCTCGCCTTCCTTATTCTACACCCTTTCAAACAAGGGACAAAGTTAATTAAAAAAAATTACCAATTTATTGTAGATGAAGGAGCCTCTGCAAGCATTTTATCCTCCTCATCTTGGAAAGCTTTGGGTTCTCCCACACTTGTGTAAGCTACCAGTGAACTATTGGATTTCGATAAAAAGACCTAGTGAATATTTGGGGATTCTTCCTCAACTACCTATTGTGTTATGTGGGAATGATATATTAGTCTATATGTGATGTACGTGGATATTGGTGGCCACCCAAATTTTCCAACTGGCTCAAAATAGTTTTCTGGCAATTTTGGTAATTTGCTATTTTTAGCAGTTTTTCAATTCTGGAGTCGTTTTGAGGCCCTAAACGATGATTTTTTGGAAAATGGGGAGAAATATGTAAGTTCCTTCTATATTTACCCCAAAATGAATCTCCTCAAAGATACCTTTCCAACAGGCTATCACACGCCTAAAACGGAGATCGTATGCAAAAGTTATGACCCCGAGAAGTTGATGTACTAGCTTACCTAAACGGGGCCCACATGACTTTTGGCGCTTCATCTCCCAGGGCTAGGTTTTTGGATGTATAGGGTTTTTTGCATTCTTTTTTATTGTAAAAATGCCTTCAGAGCCTCATTGTAATCATATTATTGTGAATGAGCGTAGTCGTCACATCTCTTCTTAGAGATAAGCCACCACCATTCCAGTAAGCTTTTTTTCACTGGATTTTACAGTTTCAACTTATTTCCTTATTGAATAGAAAACCAGTTTTACTGTATCTCTATTATTTTGTGTTAAGAACTTACTAATAATCTTTATTCATTTCATTCTTCTCATAAAATCTAGATCAGTGGTATCGGATCCGTCTACTCCTTGTCGTCTTAATGCGTGTCCCCAATGAGGTCGGAGTACAAAGAGTTGGGCCTCGAGCTTGTTTCTCTTGAGGAAAAAATATCTCGCACACCCAAGTGACCTCTCATGGTAGGATAAAATAAATATGACGAGACAGGAGATCCTTTCAAAATGTTGATTGAGGAATCCCTCACGCAACAAAGGAACAAGATGATGGATAGTTTCGCACAAATCTTTCAGTGGATACCAACATGTGACACATCTTCTTTGAGTGAAGGCCTCGCCCCCTTCAAGGTACAAATAAAATTCAATATTCCTATATTTGAAGGTTAGATAGATGCAGATGCTGTAGACAAGTTGTTGAATCTAATAGAAGGGTATTTTTCTTTCCATAAATTTTCGAATAGAGAAAATATTACTTTTGCGATCCTCAAAGTCGTTCCCCATGTCAAATATTGGTGGGAAACTTTCTGTGAGAAAAAGGAAACAGAGGAAAACTCATTATTTACAGTCATGAACACATGGTAATCCTTCAGGGATGCTATCAAGGAACAATACTACCCTGTCAGAAGTTATGACGACTTCTATACCAAATGGACCACATTGCGGCAAGAAAGAGACCAAGCAATGCAAGATTTCACAAATATCTTCCATACCTTGCACACCAAGATGGGTATCAAAGATTTGGAGCGACATCTGGTGCTCAAGTATTGTGGTGCTATGCATAGATACATCCATACCAAAATGGAATTTCTGGACATCTCATCCTTGGGTGCGGCCTACTGATATGCCGTCAAAATCGAGCAGAAGCTCAAACAACATATGCAACAATTTGGGACTAGGAACCCCTCACAAAAAAATCTAGAAAAGGGCGGCCCTAACCCATAGAAAAAAGTACAGAGAAAATATGGATAGTATCAGGACAACTAGTCCAAGCCACAAGAAAATAAGGACACCAGAAAGACAAAGAAATATACCAGGAAGCGGTGTGACTTCTATAAGAGCCCTTGGCATAACACTATTGACTGCCACTCAAAGCAGTCATTGGTGGCCAAAGTGAAAGCCTCTGAATCAAATGCATATTTTGACTCTGAGATAGAACCAGAAAGGGGAAGACAGATCATTGGCGTGAAACCCAGTGCCACCGTTGCTACAACCAAGCTCCAACCTAGTGAACAAGATGAGCGAGAAGAAGGAGAGCGCCTCTTCCATTCACAGATGTGGGTAAAAGGCACCCCCCACTGCACTTCATCGTTCATTGCGGTAGCTAGAAGAACCTCATCTCAGCAGACGTCGTCAAGCGGTTGGTCCTGCCGACAACGTTGCACCCACAACCCTACACCATTGGATGGCTCTGCCAAGGAAGCGATCTCTGGATCAACCAATAGTGTCTACTGTCGTATGACATCAATCCCTTCAAACACGAGGTATTGTGTGATGTTTCTCCTCTCAAAGTTTTTGATGTTCTTTTGGGTCAACCTTATTTATGGAAATGTCATGTTGTATATGAGTCTATCCCTCGTAATGTTACTATTACTTTGAACATGAAATTGTATAGGATACCTGAGGCAGTCCCATCTAGTGCTATTTCCTTGATCTCTTCTAAGCAATGCAGGAAGGTCATCTCTCATATGGGGAAGTTTGTATTCTTCATGATTCACTCTTAGAATAAGTGAAATATCACATCCACATCTAGGGTCTCTGTGGTCGACCTCTCCACACAGCAGAATCAAGTAGATAAGGTCGTGGAAGAATACTCGGATATCTTCTCCTCACCTACCGGGGTACCTCTGCACTTCCAGGTCAAGCAGCCCATCAATTTGACCCCTGACACACCGCTGCCCAATGGGCCAGTCTATCGCTGCTCTCGATTAGAGAATGAGGAGATTAGGCGATATATCCAAGAATTGCTCCACAAGGGGCACATCCATCCCATCTCATCACCTTACGGGAGCCCAATCATGCTGGTACCAAAGAAAGATGGAACCTGGCGACTCTGCATTGATTACCTGGCACTGAATAAAATCACAGTAAAAAACCGGTACCCAATTCCCCGAATCGATGAACTCCTTCATCAACTCACGGGGGCCAAATACTTCAGTAAGATTGATCTGAAGTCTGGCTACCACCAGGTCCCCATAGAACAGACAGATGTATGGAAGACTGCCTTCAAGTTAATCCAAGGCCTTTTTGAATGGTTGGTCATGCCATTTGGTTTGACAAATGCTCCAACCACTTTCATGAGGATGATGGACAATATCCTATGACCATTCACCAATACTTTTGTAGTGGTGTATCTAGATGAAATTCCCATTTAAAGTAAGACTTGGGCCGAACACTTGTACCATATTCAAAAGGTTTTGCACACCCTACAACAACACATGCTATACGCCAACTTGGAAAAATGCTCCTTCGGCATGGACAGGGTCCATTACCTGGGCTACATCGTTGATCAACATGGAATACATGTGGATCCAGTCAAGATCCAAGTCATCTATGACTGGCCAGCCCCAACCACACTCACTTAGCTTTAGAGCTTCTTGGGCCTTGCCAATTTCTACCGCAGGTTTGTGTTGGGATTCTCGCATATTGCATGGTGCCTCAACCAAATAACCAGGGCTGGTGGTAAGTCTAAATTTTCAAGGGGCCAGTCCCAATAACAAGTGTTCCATGATTTGAAGCAACACTTATGCTCAGCCTCAATACTTTCACTACCAGACCTATAACAACCCTTTGAGATCGATACATATTCTTTAGACTATGTTGTGGGCGTCATTCTCACTCAGTACGACCACCCTGTGGATTATCATAGTGAGACACTATCAGATGTTCTTCGTAAGTACCCTACTTAAGAAAAAGAAATGTACTCCATTGTGCAAGCCTGCCACCAGTGGATATATTACATTCTTGGTAAGGAGACAATCATCCACACTGATCATAATCCACTGCAGTTCATGCAGACACAAGGAAAATTGCAGAATGATCGCCATCAAAATTGGTCCACATACTTGCAACAATTCCACCTCAACATCAAGTATAAAATAGGAAGCACCAATTATGTCATTGATTGCCTCAAAAGACTGCTAGTCACGACACTCACCATGATGCTAGACTCTTACGGCCATGAGACCTATGGATGGCCCCAACTCTATGAAACAAACCCGGACTTCGCCACCACCTACCAAATGTTGGGTGAAAACGCAGTTTTCGATAATTTCCATCTTCAGGATGGGTTGTTGTGTCTTCTGGGACATATCTGTGTTCCATAAAGTGAGAGAGAGAAGCTGATCTAGGAATCCCACTATAGTCGAGTGGCATGAAACTTTGGCATCGAAAATATAGTGGCAATGCTACAGAAACATTTCTATTGGTCGAAACTTCCACATGAGGTCAGCAAGTATATCAGGTCCTGCACTGCCTGCGCTATTGCCAAACTGACCACTAAGAAACATGGTCTGTACACCCCTCTTCCTATTCCTGACATGCAATGGGAATCCATCTCCATGGACTAGATTTTGGTCCTCCCATCCACCAAGTGGGGAAATGACTGTGTTTTTGTGGTTGTTGATCGCTTTTCTAAGATGGCGATTCTAATTGCCTGCAATAAGAACATCGCAACACAGGCCACTACCAGGCTCTTCTTTGAATGAGTTTGGGTACATTTTGGAATCCCACAAACCATTGTCTCAGATCAGGACAACCAATTTCTCAACACATTTTGGTCGATCCTCTCATTACTGCTGGACACCAAGCTCACCAAATCCACAGCCTTCCACCCCTAGATAGATGGCCAAACCAAGGTCGTAAATTGAATGATTGTGCATATCATTCGCATGTATAATTCAAATCACCCTTCCACATGGGATGATATCCTTCCCTATTTCCAACATAGCTACAAACGAGCCCTGCATAGCTCAACTAGCCACAGCCCCTTTCAGGTGGGGTTGGGATTCCAACCATTGGGTCCCATAGATGTTGCACTTCCCCTTGTGGTCACCTCGACCGACTCATCTCCTGCTCCAATTGAAGCTGACAAAGCCACTCGATTCATTGAGTGGATCCAGCACATCCGGAAACACATTCAGGATATCCTATAGAAGTCCAATGACAAGTGCAAGCAGAGCCATGATCAACATCGGGTGCCACATAAGTTTCAGGTGGGCAACAAAGTTTGGTTACACTTGCATAAAGAACGCCTTACAGGACCCCATCAAAATCTTTGCCCACTCCATTATGGACCATACACCATCACCAAGGCCATGGGGGATAATTATTTTGAGCTCAACATTCCTCCTTTCCTTGGCCTGCACCCAGTGTTCAACGTGGATCTCCTTTGCCCTTATTTCCCACCATTATTAGATACCTCATAAGTAGCAGAACAACTAACACCAAAAGATCTCAAACATGAATGAATACAATAGGCATATAATGATCATATTGTGGACACACATATCAAGGGCACTCGACAACAAAGGATCCAACTTTATCGAGTCATCAAAGAAGGGCAACTCCTGCACCAAGGAAAGTGGCTCACCCAGGGCCAAATTCAACAGAAATTTCCTCATCTGATGGGGGAAATCAATGAAATGGATACAAGTGATTCCTAAGGAGGTAGTATTGATATAGGTGGATATTGGTGGCCACCCACATTTTCCAACTGGCTCAAAACAATTTTCTAGCAATTTTGGTAATTTACTATTTTAGCAGTTTTTCACTTTTGAAGCTGTTTTGAGGCCCTAAACGATGTTTTTTGGGAAAAAGAGGAGAAATATGGAATTTCCTTTGATATTTCCCCCAAAATGAATCTCCTCGATGACACCTTTCCAACGGGCTATCATACGCCTAAAATGGAGATCGTATGCAAAAGTTATGACTACGAGAAGTTGATGTACTAACTTACCCAAACAGGGCCCACATGACTTTGGGTGCTTCATCTTCTAGGGTTAGGTTTTTGGATGTCTAGGGTTTTTTTCATTCCTATTTATTGTAAAAAGGCCTTCATAGCATCATTTTAATCATCTTCTTTCGAATGAGCGCAACCGTCACATCTCTTCTTAGAGATAAGCCACCACCATTCCAGCAAGCTTGTTTCCACTACATTTTACATTTTCATCTTATGTCCTTATTGAATAGAAAACTGGTTTTATTGTATCTCTGTTATTCTGTGTTAAGAACTTGTTAATAATTTGTAGTCATTTCATTCTGCTCATAAAATATGGATCAATATGTTATTGGTGCAATTCCCTTTAAACTTCAATTTGATTCTTGGGAGTGATTATGTATATGTTATGAATGTTGTGTTGTCTATTCTCTTTTGGTTGATGCATTTTCCTCATAATGGAAGAATTTTCACTATTGATCATATTTCATCTGATAATCACCATCCTAATTTAAATTTAGCTCAAGTTACCCCTATTTCAGTTCCTAGTATTCAAGTAGACTATGTCCCATCATGGGTGAATTATGTGGCATCATATCCTCAATGTTCAATTTCTTCAAGGAAGGAGCCTTTATAGTCATGCTTTTTTTCCCAAGACAAGCCATCGGTAATTGATCATGTGATTTATCGAATGTGGACATAGGAACCCTTAATTTCCCCTATTGTACCTATCAATCTTGATTTTGATCTTACTATTTGTGAGTCCTCAAGCCCTGGTATTTGTGAATCCTCGAGTCCTAGTTTATATGATTTCTTCGATGTTAAATTTCCATCAAATGAGGCTATCCTTGAAGCCATGATTACATATGGTAGACTATGGGAAGACATGCATCATATATTGCTATTTCTTCCCAAACTAGAATCTTTATAGGTTGACTACCGAAGAAACTCTTGGTCTGTGCCTAACAATGGGATCTACTTAAAGAAGTACTATGTATAAGCCAGAGGGTTGTGCAGTGCTTTGTACTATTTTGTACTTTTAGGTTTTTTTTTTTTTTTTTTTTTTTTCTCGAGATTTGTATTCCAGAGCACAAGTTCTTATCAGAGGTTTATTTATTGGATTTATTAACTTCTGGATGAGTGTTGTTGGTCAAATATATAGGACTTTGGAGACATTTTTCTTTGGAATTTTTTCATGTTGATTAATTTTGACAGGTAATTCCCTCGAAAATGGCATACAGGATATGGAATTTTTGCCTTTCACTTTGCATAACCAATTATCCTTTTCATATTTTCTTTAGGGTCGATCCCACTAACTTGTGACAGAAATTTTTCTCGTTGATTACAAGTTTCTTATTTTACGTGGTAGAGCCTTCCTTTTTCATGGGTTCCCTAGTTAGTGCCTTGCTAGCCATTTGGTGCCCATGTAGAAGTTATCTATAGGCTTGAGATCCCTGTTTAGTCTCTCCATGACTTTGCGATGAAGTCCCATAACTTCTTCTCAATATTTTTCTAACCAATATCCACTAGGATCCCATAATTATGTGTTAAGTTGTAATATTGCATTGCATTTTCCTACATGCACTTTTGAGCCTAATGTCATCTTCAACTTGTTTTCATTTAGCATGTTGCTTATGCATTCTCTTCAATTTCCATACTTTTCATTTATTTCCTTTGTGACTTGACACCTGTATTCCTGGAGGAAATTGTAACATACTCGACCCCCAAATTACCTTCTCAGGGATGGGGTATAATTTTTTTTTCTTCTTCTAACAACCCTAATGTATTCACAGACTCATGAGTGGCGGTCTTGTGGACTCATAGTCTATAATCATACCTTTCATGAACCCTCCGCCCAACACTTCGCTTATTTTTCATTCACAAACGCATGGTTTTGTGCCTTCCCTTCATAAGTTCATCCGAGAAGTCTCGAAAATTAGATTATTTTTTGATCCTATCAGGTTCACAGGTTGGCGGACTCATAGACTCACAGACTCATTCATATCACTTTCCCATCTCTGTGAACCGACCATGCTCTTGAGTCCACTACATGCATTTTACACATGTGGACCTACCCAACGTTGTCACTTGGCTTGACACATGGCACTTAGACCATGCCACCCTTCATTTCCCCAAATACCTAAACACCATGCCACATGGCACCATGGGCCACTCTCCTCATAGACCCTCCATGTGGACTGACATGATATACACGTCATCACTAATATATCCTATGATGGAGAATATTTCTCGTAGTCTTTAATCAAAGTACCATATCCAATGCTACTCCGACATCCATGTTATGATCAATGGCTCATATCGTTAGAGACACATTCCTAAGGATCTAACAACCATCCAAACTTCTATGATCAATGGTCATGATTGACTCACTTAAATTAGTATGAATCTAGTCTTTAATGCTCTTATTTTTTCTCAGAGGATTTCTTAAGACTCTTAGGACCATTTGGAGGTTGTAAAACCCACCCCAAACTGTTAATATTTTCTCAACACGATGTAAGGATGAGAAATTTGCACCCAACACATTGTCTATAGCTGTTCAAGGCCTTTCTAGCCCAAAATACTGAGTTTTTACTCTCTTAACTTTGCTTATAACAAGATGGGTAATTACCACACTTATCATATGTACAATTATTAATTCTACATAGACAGTCGAATATATAAATAGAGTCGTTGATAAACATTTTCCAGGTATTCAAACTACAAACTCCATTATTGAACTAGTCCCATTGCCAATATGCTCATGATAACAATAATTATGGAACCCATGACAAAATTACTAGTTTGCATCATCTATACAATTTTTATAGGGAAAATTACTTAAACGATATTACCAATAATAATTAATTATGACCAAAATTCATACTAATTTGCACACTAATACTCAACATAGGATTCCATACATTCTCAATAAACAATAATTAAACAAGGACATAATTATCACTTATCTGGAGCAATTGAACCACCAACAGCATGCATACCTTTGACTTTCCTCCCAACCTTAGACATTGTTCCCCACAAATTGAGAACAGGTCAACCCCGATTTGGGCTTGAAATCCAAATCTATCCCTGGAGGTCTCTCAATAGAAACAATATCTCAATAAAGGTGCCAAGTTCAAAAAAAATATTATAGACTCTACTTTCCCCACATGCTTGTCCCACCCAAGAAGTGTGCCCCCTATGGCTTCCCACTTCCTTCCAGGCTTCAACAACAAGTTGGACAGGACTAATCAGAGTTCTATGACGACAAATTGGCACCTCTGGGAATCAAATTCCCTGCAATTCTCTCACCTATAGAGAATGCACATGGGCCTGACAACTTGCCTCTTCAGCTTAACAATTCTCTTTTGACACTCTTCAACATAATCTTACGCTCTCCCTAGTACAGGTACATGTACAATAATGGCAGCATGAAAGTACAGATGAAAACAACGAGGTGAGGTGGTAAGATAGCGATTGAATGGTGGTTGAATGAGATAAAGTACCCAAAACTTATGTGCATGTTCCCAACTTGACACTTTTCATGTTGGAAACTACATGGGCCACACATGGGTTCCCTTACATGGTGATATGTTTCCTCATAGGGACTTAGGATAAAATGCATTGTCCCCTAATTTAGGCTTTAACCTTAGGAATACTGATAAAATATTCCTTTTTGGCTTAATCCCCCTTAGAATCTTAGGCCCCCTTTCCCATTCTATTGGATTTTATCCCCCTTACTCTTCTTGTCAGGATGGTATGCATGTAGTCATGTTTTCTTTCATTAATTTCAAGTGAAAATACACAATACAAAACATGCTCATTGGCCAAAATAGGTACCTGGTTCACCAACCTTTATGCATACTTGTAATTACACTTCAACTGGGGTTTGTCTTAGGGGTGTTACATCCCCATCCCCCTTATTTATGCATTGTTCTTAGTGCAACATATACATATGTACAAACAAAATTTAAAATTTTTACAAAAGGATGCGGATATTCTACCCACATAGAATCTTCATGTTCCCAAGTTGCTTCCTTAGATTCATACCAAGTCTATTGGACCTTTACTAAATTTATGACTCAATTCTGGAGTTATTTTGATTTTCAGTCCAAAATGTATATTGGTTTTACCTAGAATTCACTCTCTGGCTCTACCTGAATCACATTCCAATCAATGACATGATTAGTATCAGGTACATATTTTTTTAGTAAGGATACATGAAAAACATTATGAATTCACATGGAGGTCGGTAATGCAAGCATATAAGATACATGAACAATCCTTTCCAAAACTTCGAATGGCCCATGTTGGAAATACTAAAACAACTGAGAGGGGGGGTGAATCAGTTGTATATAAGCTTAAACAATTTTATACCTTTTAAATAATTATTTAGATTTCTTCACGTGTCATCTACCAACATACAACATATGGATAGTAAGAGTAAAGATCATCAGTCACACATAAAATACACACAGAGACATATTTTCACGAGGAAACCCATAAAGGGAGAAAACCTCTTCTTCTTCGAAATGATAGGCAGTCTTTT
>ML777198.1:46256-63610 GCA_009831015.1 Picea engelmannii
TGTAGCAAAGACTCAATTTCCTTTAGCTCTTGATATTCATTTTGTATTTTCTGAAAATCATAGAGCTTTACTTTCACTTTGATCCTTTTTAAATTATCAACAAATTGAAAGGTTGTTGACTGATGGCTATCCTAATGAAAGGGTATCCAATTTTCTTTAACAAGATTAATGAAAGATTCGTCCGCTAGCCAAGTATTGTTAAATTTAAAGGGACTAGATGGCTTTTTTGGACCCTGTCTAATTTCAAAGAAGATTGGGTAATGGTCAGAAATTCCCCCAGATCCAATCCATTGTTTCATTAACAATTGATTTTTGAATAAAGAGTCAGCTATAAAAAACTGATCCAACCTTTTTGCTACTCAATCCTCCCCCACTCTATTGTTCCTCCAAGTTGGTTTGAGTTTGTTGGGTTTGATATCAAACAGTTTGTATTCTACAAGTTTTTGGGTAAAGTAACTTGCTAAAGGATCAACTCTTGCATGCAAACCCCAAACTTCAGAAAGTCACAAAGAAAAAATTAAATCTCCCCCTAAAATGACCAACTGGTCTTTCAAGAAATACTTGTTAAAAAGAGTGTCCCAGAATGGGCCTCTATTCTAACAAGGACCATAAACATTAATAATGTGGATATCTCCCCCTATCTCCGGCACTAAAAAATTTATGCCTAACCCTGACTCCATGCCCCAAGAGTTTGAGACTTTGATAGTCTATGTGTTCCATCCTAGCGCCAAACCACCAGATCTTCCCATGGCATCCAAAGTTTCAAACTCCCATCTAGGAAGTAGAATTTTTAGTCTATTTTTAACCTCCTCCCCTTCCCCCAAAGTCACTTGTAACATCAAAACATCAGGGTGTTCAGAGCTAATCACCATTTTTAACGTTGTTCTTTTAAGGGGACCAACTAGACCCCTGCAGTTGAAAGAGATGCACTTGATCCAGAACCCTTTCCGTGGGTCTGCATTGCTCTAAGAGCCCGTTCAATCGATTGTTGTTTCCTAGCCAAAAGGTCACTCTTGGATTTGGATTGTTCTTTCGAAATCAATGATTTCCTTCCTCGACCACCTCTATCCAATGTCCTTATCACGTCCTTGCCCAGACCTCCCAAGGAATCTATTTTCTTCCAGGTTCTAAGAAAATAGCGAACATACGAGTTCTCAGATGACGAGGAGGAGAAGTCCTCTTCGACACTATAAAGCCTCTTTGGGCTTGGAGGATCAACTGTCGAAGAATCAATTAGGGATAATTTTAAGGATGAAAATTTGTATTAAAATGTAGAAACATGGGCTAATCTTACTAATCCTTAATATGAAAAATATAAAATGTTTGGCTATTCAAATTTCTAAGGATTTTATATAGTTTCTATAAAATTTTAGCAATTTTTAAGGTAAAATAATTTTATTCTATGGAATTTGGATGAATCGGTTTTAGAAAAAATGGAAATTAGCGAATCTTTTTTTGGGAAAAACCATGGAAAATTATTCCATTGGCAAAATTTAGCCCCTAAAATCATCTATGGAATCAATCACAGATGTAACCAGGTGTCTAGAAGTGATCTGTGAGGGTCTTGTAGAAAGAAACATCTTTTTGAGAGCCTCCAAGCACTCAATGCCATCTAAATTTAAATTATTTATTAAAATAATGATTGGAGGAGAATGAGGTAAAAGACTACCCGAGACCAAGTTCTTTACATTTTCCAACCGTGTCTTGACAATACTTAAACTCTCGACCTCTTATGTCGCTTTGATGCCCAATTCTGGAGAAGATTCTTTCCTTTCTTGCAACAAATCTTATTATTTATCTTTAGACCGCCTTAAATCAATAAATTCCTGGCCTCCATCCTCGAACGCGTATGGCTTCTTCCTCCTCCTGTAACCTTATTTTTTCCTTGTTGCTTTTAATTCCCTTTCCTTTGGTCCTTAATGGTAGGTTACAGTTCGTAACCAAGTGACCATACTAGTGGCACCTTCAACATCTGAAAGGAACATTTTCATAATCCAGTCTCTGGGTATGGGTATAACTTCCCCATATCAGATCGACTTCTTCTCCTAGTCCCTCTCTAAAATTTAAACTGACCAAGACCCTTGCCACTTTTCTTTGTTTAGTTTCTTCAAAGGTCATATCTGTATCTAGAAAATCCCCCAAAAAGTTCTCGATAACTTTGAAGTGTTCCATAGACCAGAACTGCATAGACAACGTCGATAGTCGGACCCAGACCAATATTTTTTCCATCCTCTCTCTACTAGCATAAAAAATAGGACTCCAGGGATTTAAGAGTAGAGGTGAGTTGTTAACACTCCAAAATTCTCCAAGAACCCATTTTGCATGATATAGTTGCAGAAAGGTAAAGGCAAACCAGTTCCTGGTTATTTCAATGATCTCTGGAACATAACCAAGATCTTCCTTCTAGGAAAAATTCGCCCAATATCATAGTGTATAGGGGAAATTTTCTTTCACTTTCTCTTCCTACAAGAGTGTGGTTTTTAATTCGAGTAACTTGACTTAAACCCATGTCTTCCCCGAGTACTAGACTCCCAAGTTTTCCTTTAGATTTTAAGGTTTTCCTCTTTTGTCTCTGCCCTTCCCCTGTCTTCCTCCTTTGGTCGCTAAACATTGTACCTTCATCAAATCTTGTAGACCCCAGAGCTATATGAGATATTCCTCTGGTCTCCTTTTTCCAACCGTAGCCTCAATGATATTTTGCATCTAAGAAGGTCGAGATAAATCCTTTTGTGGAGAAATTCTTTAAGGTTTCCTATTGTTCACCTGGGAGCCGTGAAAAGAACCCCTTGACGCTCCTCTAATCCACGTCTACCTCTGAGTAACCCTTCATTACTAGAGACTTCACTGCGATCATTATACCCTCATGTGTGGATAAGGGAAAACAAATAAGGAAACCACCTTTTGTTTGGTTGATCCAATCATTTTCAAAATCCCCTTGATGGATAAGGGAGGGTAGTGAGCCTCCTTTTGTGTGCTATGACTTTGATGGCCAATGCTCCGAGAAATCTATGAAACTTACCTCAAAAACCTCTTTGTTCAAAGGGGAGTGAAAGAGAGGTGGCGATAAAGACTTGCCCGGTAAAAGGGGGTCTTCCCTAACCATAGCCGGGAACTGCTGAGTTAAGCTTCATGTTTCCCCCATCTTAGTTGCCCGATCCCCTAAAACTGCACCTGTCAACATCCATAGCTCCTCATTGTCCAGATGGTCACTAGAGGTGGCCACGTGTTCTGACTTCCCCATGCCGGTCTCCTGTAACTCCCACTTCCACCACAAACCTCGCTCACCCATAAAAACCATCGCAAAAGATCTTCCTTTTGTGCCCTAGCTGCAGTCCCTGACCACAGACCGAGCCTTAACCGCAGAGCCCATTGGACCTCCATTTTCACCCCCATCTCCAATATTTTGTTTTTCTCATTATAAATAAAGTTAATTAATTTCATCCATACAAAAACTTATATTAATTTAAGTTATTTCACTTTAAAACAAAAACAATTGCAAACAAATGAAATAAATAAGAAACTATTAATGATATGCTTTCCTTGTACAAAATACTTATAGGAAAAAAACACTACACTTTAAGCACACTCAATGTATTATTCAACAACTGAATGTTACATTATACTCTCCGTGCTCTCAACAAGAATGTTAAACAATGACATTTTATAATGAAATATCCCAAGCCATTGAATATAATTCATCATATGAATACCATGATCAAATACTGTGGACCACCATGATTAAATATCACGGGTTACTTAATATCATGGGTTTGTAAGCCATCAACAATCAACCCATCAATAATGCAAACACAACTAACCTTAGAACTTTCATAAATTTTAATAATGTTAATAAAATGTAAATGAAAAGAATTTATAATTTTTTTTTTAATAATGATTTTTTTAATGCCTTGCTTTTACCACATGAAGTAAATTCAATATCATGTCATGTAAATTCAAGAAAATGTTTGCTTTTAATTGGCAAAATGTGGATTTTACATTTAAAATATATATCCTTTTTAAATATCCTAATGCAAAACACTTGTGTCCGTGTATTCATTCCGCATTAAGGTACGGTAAGAACATCGATACCTACTGAATGTGGAATTACTTATGATTAATAATAATTTTTTCTTTCTAATTTAATGTTAAATTGATGGTTGGTTTTGTCAATGTGTTGTAATATTTTTTTTCAAAGATGGTAGGGTATTTATTTATTGTAAATTGAAAATTTTCAAGGTTGGTAGAATGATATATTTATTAAGAGTTTAATATGTTATTTGTAAGAATTGAATTTGGGTGAGAAAGATAATATTCATTATTTCAATCGTTTAAGGTAGATCCAATCAAAAATGAAAACCCACTTGGAAAGAGAAATGTTTTAGTTTTCATAATTTATTGTATCTATTATCATGTCATTATCATTATAATAATATAAGAAATTTGATAAGCAAAATGGTAAATGGTAGAAGCATATCTTTAGTATTTTTGAGACATTTATAATGGATATTGTAGGGTCTTCAGCTAGATGGGCGCGGAGATTCTTGCTGATCCAAATGGATATCAGTGGCCACCCACCTTTTCCAAATGGCTCAAAACAGTTTTCTGACAATTTTGGCAATTTACTATTTTCAGCAGTTTTAACTTCTGGGGCCATTTTGAGGGCCTAAATGAAGGTTTTTCAGGATCGAGCTCCTCAATGATAGCTTAAGGCATGATTGAGTCCCCAAAATGAATCTCCTCGATGATACCTTTCCAACGGGCTATTACACGCCTAAAACAGAGATCGTATGCAAAAGTTACGACCCCAGGAAGTTGATGTACTAACTTACCCAAACGGGGCCCACGTGACTTTTGGCGCTTCATCTCCTAGGATTAGGTTTTTGGATGTCTAGGGTTTTTGACCTTCTTTCTTATTGTAAAAAGGCCTTCAGAGCCTCATTGTAACCTTCTTCTTGCGAATGCATGCTGCCGTCACATCTCTTCTCAGAGATAAGCCGCCACCATTCCAGCAAGCTTGTTTTCGCTGCATTTTACAGTTTCATCTTTATTTCGTTATTGAATAGAAAACCAATTTTACTGTATCTCTGTTATTTTGTGTTAAGCACCTACTAATAATCTATATTCATTTTGTTCTACTCATAAAATCCAGATCAATGGTATCAGAGCGGTCTGCTCCTTGTCATCTTAATGCATGTCCCCAACGAGGTCAGAGTACAAAGAGTTGGGTCTCGAGCTTGTTTCTCTTGAGGAAAGAAGATCTCGCACGTCCAAGCGACCTCCCATGGTAGGAGAAAATAAAGATGACAGGATAGGAGATCCTTTCAAACTGTTGATTGAGGAAGCCCTCACGCAACAGAGGAACAAGATGATCGATAGTTTCGCGCAAATTCTTCGGTGGCTACCAACAGATGACGCATCTTCTTCAAACGGAGGCGCCACCCCCTTCAAGGTACAAATAAACTTCGATATTCCTATATTTGAAGGTCAGATAGACGCAGATGCTGTAGACAAGTGGTTGAATCTACTAGAAGGGTATTTTTCTATCTATACCTTTTCGAATAAAGAAAAGATTACTTTTGCACTCCTCAAAGCCATTTCCCATGTCAAAGATTGGTGGGACACTTTCTGTGAGCAAAAGGAAACAGAGGAAACCTCATTATTTTCAGTCACGACCACCTGGGAATCCTTCAGGGATGCTATTAAGGAACAATACTACCCTGTCAGAAGTTATGACGATGTGTATACCAAATGGACCACACTGCGGCAAGAAAGAGACCAAGTAGTGCCAAATTTCACAAATATCTTCCATACCTTGCGCACCAAGTTGGGTATCAAAGATTCGAAGAGACATATGGTGCTCAAGTATCGTAGTGCTCTACATGGATACATCCAGACCGAAATGGAATTTCTAGACATCTCATCCTTGGGCGCGGCCTACCGATATGCCGTCAAAATCGAGTAGAAGATCAAACAAAAGACGCGACAATTTGGGCTCGGGAACCCCACACAATAAAAGCCAAGAAAGGGTGGCCCCAACCCACCGAACAAAGGATAGAGAAAAGATGGGCATTATCAGGACAACCAGTCCAAGTCGCAAGCAAAGAAGGACATCGGAAAGATAAAGAAAGATATCGGGAAGTGGTGCGACTTCCATAAGAGCCCTTGGAATAACACTGATGACTGTCGCTCAAATCAGTTGTCGATGGCCGAAGCGAAAGCCTCTTAATCAGATGCAGATTATGACTCTGAGCCAGAACCAGAAAGGGGAAGACAGATCATTGACGCGGAACCCAATGCCACCATTGCTACCACCAAGCTCCAACCTAGTGAATCAGATGAGCTAGAAGAAGGAGAGTGCCTCTTCCATTCACAGATGTGGGTAAAAGGCACCCTGCTGCACTTCATCATTGATAGCGGTATCCAAAAGAACCTCATCTCAGTAGAGGTCGTCAAGCGACTGGCCCTGCCAACAACGCTGCACCGACAACCGTACACCATTGGATGGCTCCGCCAAGGAAGCGATCTCCATGTCAGCCAATAGTGCCGACTGTCATATGGCATCAAGCCCTTCAAAGACGAGGTATTGTGTGATGTTTCTCCTCTCGAAGTTTGTGATGTTCTTTTGGTCCAACCTTATTTATGGAAACACCATGTTGTATATGAGTCTAGGCCTCATAGTGTTATTATTACTTTGAATAGGAAATTGTATAGGATACCTGAGGCAGTCCCACCTAGTGTTATTTCCTTGATCTCTGCTAAGCAATGCAGGAAGGTCATCTCTCAGACAGGGAAGTTTGTCTTCTTCATGATTCACTCTCAGAATAAGCGAAAGATCACAGCCACATCTAGGGTCTCTACAACCGACCTCTCCACATAGCAGAAGCAAGTAGATAAGGTCATGGAAGAATACTCAGATATATTCTCCTCACCTATAGGGTACCTTTGCACTGCTAGGTCAAGCACCCCATCGATCTGACCTTCAGAGCACCGCTACCCAATGGGATAGTCTATCATCGCTCTTTGTTAGAGAATGAAGAGATCAAGTGATAGATCCAAGAACTGCTCCACAAGGGGCACATCTGCCCCAACTCATCACCTTGCGGGAGCCCAATCATGCTGGTACAGAAGAAAGATGAAACCTGGTGACTCTGTATTGATTACCGGGCTCTGAATAAAATCAGAGTCAGAAACCGGTACCCGATTCCCTGAATAGATGAACTCATTGATCAACTCACGGGGGCCAAATACTTTAGTAAGATTGATCTGAAGTCTGGCTACCACCAGGTCCCAATAGAACAAACAGATGTATGGAAGACCGTCTTCAAGTCAAAGGAAGGCCTTTTTGAATGGTTGGTCATGCCCTTTGGTTTGACAAATTCTCCAACCACTTTCATGAGGATGATGGACAATATCCTGCGACCATTCACCAATAATTTTGTAGTGGTGTATCTGGATGACATTCTAATTTATAGCAAGACTTGGGCCGAACACTTGCAGCATATTCAGCAGGTTTTGCACACCCTGCAACAACACAAGCTATACGCCAACTTGGAAAAATGCTCCTTCAACATGGACAGGGTCCATTACCTGGGCTACATCATTGATCAACATGGCGTACATGTGGATACAGCCAAGATCCAAGTAATCCGTGACTGACCAGCCCCAACAACACTCACTGAGCTTCGAAGCTTCTTGGACCTTGCCAATTTCTACCGCAGGTTCGTGTTCGGTTTCTCCCATATTGCATGGGCCCTCAGCCAAATAAATAGGGGTGGTTGTAAGGTGAAATTTGCGTGGGGCCGGTCCCAACAACAAGTGTTCAATGATTTGAAGCAACACTTGTGCTCAGCCCCAGTACTTTCACCACCAGACCTGCAATATCCTTTTGAGATCGAGACAGATGCTTCAGACTATGCTGTGGGCACCGTTCTCACTCAGCACGACCACCCCATGGCCTATCATAGTAAGACACTGTCAAATACTATCTGTAAGTACCCTACTTATGACAAATAAATGTACTCCATTGTGCAAGCATGCCGCGAGTGGAGACATTACATTCTTGGGAAGGACACAGTCATCCACATTGATCATAAGCCATTGCAGTTCATGCAGACACAGGAAAAATTGCAGAATGACCACCATCAAAAGTGGTCCACATACTTGTAGCAATTCCACCTCAACATCAAGTATAAAACATGAAGCACCAATAGCGTCGCTGATTGCCTCAACAGACCACCAGTCACGACACTCACCACAGTTCTAGACTCTTACGGCCATGAGACATCTGAATGGCCCCAACTCTATGAGACAGACCCTGACTTCGCCACCACCTACCAAATGTTGGGTGCAAACGCAGTTGTCGATAATTTCTATCTTCAGGATGGGTTGTTGTGTCGTCTGGGCCATATCTGTGTTCCATCAAGTGAGCGAGCGAAGCTGATATGGGAAGCCCACTACAGCCAGGTGGCAGGACACTTCGGCGTTGAAAAGACAGTGGTGATGCTACATAAACATTTCTACTGGCTGAAACTTTGATAGGAGGTCAGCAAGTATATCAGGTCCTGCACTGCCTGAGCTATTGCCAAACCGACCACTAAGAAACAGGGCCTGTACACCCCTCTTCCTAGTCCTGATAGGCCATGGGAATCCATCTCAATGGACTACATGTCGGGTCTCCCGTCCGCCAAGCGGGGAAATGACTGTGTTTTTGTGATTGTTGATCGCTTTTCTAAGATGGCGATTCTGGTTGCCTGTAAGAAGAGCATCACAACAGAGGCCACTACCAAGCTCTTCTTTGAATGAGTCTGGGTACATTTTGGAATCGCACAAACCATTGTCTCAGATCGGGATAGTCGATTTCTCAACACATTCTGGTCAAGCCTCTGGTCACTGCTGGACACCAAGCTCACCAAATCCATGACCTTCCACCCCTAGACAGATGGCCAAACCGAGGTTGTAAATCGAATGATTGTGCATATCCTTCACATGTATAATTCAAAGCACCCTCGCACATGGGATGAGAGATTTCCCTATGTCTAGCATAGCTACAACCAAGCCCTACATAGCTTAACCGGCCACAAACCCTTTCAAGTGGGGTTGGGATTCCAACTGTTGGGACCCATAGATGTTGCACTTCCCCTTGTGATCACCTCGATCAACTCATCTCTTGCTCCAACTGAAGCTGACAAAGCCACCTGGTTCATTGAGTGGATCCAGCATATTATCCAACAAATTTAGGATATCTTATAGAAGTCCAATGACAAGTACAAACAACGCCATGATCAACATCGGGTGTCGCATAAGTTTGAGGTGGGTGACAAAGTTTGGTTGCACTTGTAGAAAGGACGCCTTACAGAACCCCATTGGAAGCTTCACCCACTCCGTTATGGGCCATACACTATCACCAAGGCCATTGGGGATAATTCTTTTGAGCTCAAAATTCCTCCTTTCCTTGGTCTGCACCCAGTGTTCAACATGGATCTCCTTCGCCCTTATTTCCCACCATTATTGGACACCTCAGAAGTAGCAGAACAACTGACACCAACAGAGCTCAACCCTGACTGCCTACAACAGGCATCCAATGATCAGATTGTGAAAAGACATATCAAGGGCACTCAACAACAAAGGATCCAGCTTTATCGAGTCATCAAAGCAAGACAACTCCTGCACCAAGGCAAGTGGCTCCCCCGGGGCCAAATTCAGTAGAAATTTCCTCATCTGATGGGGGACCTCAACGCAATTAAGAAAATTTCTTCCTAAGGGGGGAGGATTGATCCAAATGGATATCGATGGCCACCCACCTTTTCCAACTGGCTCAAAACAGTTTTCTGACAATTTTGGTAATTTACTATTTTTAGCATTTTTAACTTCCGGGGCCATTTTGAGGGCCTAAATGAAGGTTTTTCAGGATCGAGCTCCTCAAAGATAGCTAAAGGCATGATTGAGCCCCCAAAATGAATCTCCTTGACGATACCTTTCCAATGGGCTATCACACGCCTAAAACGAAGATTGTATGCAAAAGTTACGACCCCGGGAAATTGATGTACTAACTTACCCAAACGGGGCCCACATGACTTTTGGCGCTTCATCTCCTAGGGTTAGTTTTTTGGATGTCTAGGGTTTTTGGCATTCTTTCTTATTGTAAAAAGGCCTTCAGAGCCTCATTGTAACCTTCTTCTTGCGAATGCATGCTGTCGTCATATCTCTTCTCAGAGATAAGCCGCCACCATTCCAACAAGCTTGTTTCCGCTGCATTTTACAGTTTCAGCTTTATTTCGTTATTGAATAGAAAACCAGTTTTACTGTATATTTGCTATTTTGTGTTAAGCACCTGTTAATAATTTGTATTCATTTCGTTCTGCTCATAAAATCCAGATCACTTGCCCAAGTCCTCAAGGAGATGAAACTTGGGGTTGCTCTGGCACCCAAGTTGGGCATGTGGACGCATCAAGGGGCTTTCCCAAGTATGAAGTGACCAAGAGATTGGGGTGCGTCTACATGAGGAGCGCACCAAGGTTGGGCACATCGATCCCAAGGGGCATGACAATTGATGGGAGCATGGGTTCATTTGGGCGATCGGGTCTGTGAAGGGGCACACCGATTTGTTTGGGCGACTAGGTTCACGAAGAGTCGTGACGATTTGTTTGGACACATGGGTTCATGAAGGGGTGTGACACCCCCAAAGGACTAGATGGTTCGTGATTGTGACCTTTGGGGTCCCTATAAGAGAACAAGGGTGCACAACCAAGGAAGGTAGATTTGGAAAACAAGGAGAGCAATATCAACTTTGCGATTTTGAGGTAGAGTTAGATGAAGAGGGACGAGCTCCCTGAAGGAGCCAAGTTGCTCCACTTTTGAGAACTTGTGTTGCCTTGAGGTGATTTCAGTGGATAGAGTTGGGGCGACCTTATTTTTTGCTGAGTTCTGGGGAAGTCTTACCATAGGTCTGAGGAGGCATGCTAGGAGACAGAATCACAGGTCTATGCTTACTTGGTGAAGTCTGCGGTAACGAAGGGACAACAAGTTTGCAGTTGAGGGCACGTCTAAGGTGCACCACGAGAGGTTTCAGAGACATTTGCAAGAGAGAGTCTTGGTGACTAATATGTAAATGAATGTCTTAGTGAGGTGAGACGATTCATTTGACTCTGCCCAGTTGTAAATTGAGCCGGTGCTCATATTGTAATTGTTTCACAATAACAATTACTTAGCCAAGTGTTAGAGACGGTTCATGTTGCCCGCACTATTTCTATGTATGTCTTTTGTTTGTTCCACTGTTGTTCTCTTGGCTTCTCATATTTAAGGATGTATGCTTATATATGACTAAGTGTTAAGCTATTAATAAATGTCTAAGTATACAAGAGTTGCACTAGAGTAGGAGTGTGACTCGTATATAACCTAGAACATAGTATGGATATGCTCTAGGTGAAGAGATGTAATCCAGACGAAGTATCCTTGGTGTTGCCAAACAACCAAGTGAGAAACATCATGATGCCACACAACCTCAAGAAGTGCACGATCATGAAACACATTATGAAAACGTGACATATATGACTTAGCGTTCATATTCTCTCTTTTACTACTTTAATATCCTATATTAACATAAATCTTTCTTAATCTTAATATTTTAAATATTAAAAAAAAAATCGAAAAAAGTGTGCACCCTATTTGATACTCAAAATCAAAATCGACAATGATATTTGTATAAATGTACACTTATTAATTGATTATTAAAATGCATGAATGTTATAAAATATATTATTTTGACAATGTTGAGCCTGAAATGAATATGTGTTTTCTCTAATCCATGTAGGCATTGGTATTGATAATCCACATAAGTCAATAGCACGTGCACGTCACAAATAAAAAAGTGTAACTATTTTCTAAATATTTCAAAAACACTCACATCTTGGGATGTGGTATTGAAAGCGCAATTTAATGGGAGGTAGTATTGAGAGCGCAATTTAATGATCGTGTGCAGAATATTTTGATCAATTATCTAAGTGGCGTCATGGAAGTCAATAGTTGAGGGAGATTCCCTATCATCAATTATTTAATAATGGGTAATTTTGTTTATAAATTGATAATTTTTATTTTAAATTATAAAATGGATTTGAAAATGACATGGACTAATTCCCAATTCCTTTTTGCAATTAATTTTGCAATCAACATTAATTAAGTTTAAATTTTTGTTAACCCAAATTTAAATATTGAACCAAAATCCCCAACACTTCCTTATGCAACCATATAGTTTGTTAATGGACTAATTGTTTTGAGAAATATCATTTGTACATTTAGAAGGGTTGGCAAGTTGAAACTTGCTTATTTTCAAAAAAAAAAAAATTATTGTGTTAACCAATGAACATGGGTTATTATCTTTTATGGTGTTTGGTATGGTAAAATGTTGATTTACTAGTTATTTAATTTATAATTTATAAAGATCATATCTTATATTTAGCTTGTGATTTTTAGCTTGTGATTTTTTTTATAATATTAATATTTAGTACGTCAATTTAATATTTTTGTAATAGTATGTCCTTCAAATATATATGAATGGATAAAAAGAAACATTTTTGGAGCTCAATGTTTTCAATTTCATATTATTATTTTGGTCCAAAAAATATTTTTGGAGCTCAATGTTTTCAATTTTATATTATTATTTTGGTCCAAAAAATATATTACAAGAATCTGCATGGATTGTACTACTATTTCACTATTTCTTTGTTATTTGTTGCATTAAAGAATTTCTTTTATTATTTTTTCATTTGGACCGGTTGCAAAATGCTCCTTAAACTATGCACTTTTGTGTGGAGTTCACATATTCCTTTTATTTCAACTAATTTAAAAATGATAAAAATACCCATTTGAAGAAGACAACTCAAGCTATTGTATCTTGATTTTTATATTTTTTCTAGTTATGTAGTTTTAGAGATACTGAATTTTCATTTTGTTGATTGTAATGGGGTCACATATATATAGTTTTTCCAAAGAAAATTTAATGAGGAAACTAGGAGATGCTTCCCACATTTTTTGGTGGAATCCCTTATAAAATCATTGACATAGACTAGTGCACCTTACCCAAGGGGATTCAAATCAAGAACCTACTAACACAAAACATACAGAATACCCAACAATATCGACAACAATTAGTTGAGATAACCCCCTCAGCCATCCAAGAAAAACCTCATAGGCAAAGCAAATATATGCTTACCCACATTATGTCATCCTTAGTAAACCGATTGGTGTAGACTATTCTACCTCACCTAGGGGGATTTCAACAAAGCCCCTACTAACACAAAACTAGCCAAAATCACAACAACATTGGCAACAACCAATTGAGCTAATCCCTTAGGCTTTTTTTTAGGGAAAACTTCATAGAAAAACTCAAAGAATGCTCCACATTCATCGATGAAATCCCTAGGATATAGAATAGTACACCTCACCCATAATGAATCAAATTGAACACTTCATAGCATGGAACAAACTAAATGCTCATAAACATTTACAAAAA
Organism: Picea engelmannii; assembly: GCA_009831015.1. Taxonomy (NCBI): domain Eukaryota; kingdom Viridiplantae; phylum Streptophyta; class Pinopsida; order Pinales; family Pinaceae; genus Picea; species Picea engelmannii. Next base: position 59,764 of record ML777198.1, read on the forward strand.
CTAGTTGAGCTAAACACACTCTCCCTCTCTCTCTACACACATTCTACAAATTTAGAGACATGATACCTTTAGATTCAGGGATGAATCTATCTTCCTCCTAAACATTTTTTTATTATTATTTCAATATGATTATCTAATTTAATTTTTTTTCTAAAAGTATCATGTCCCACATTTGTATAATTTGCTCTAATATGCACCTATGAAAAGTGAAGAAACATTGCCCATATGTTGTTCCATGTTTTATTGTTATTTTCATCCAAAAAGTTATGTTGTTCCATGTTTTTTTTGTTATTTTCATCCAAAAAGTTATTTAGTACAAGTGAAAGTTAGTTTGAATAGTATTAACTAACTTTTGGTTGAAAGCAAATTTCAGTTGAAAGTTTGTTTTAACTCGATAAACTTATAAATTTTGGATGAAAACATATTTGGTTGAGAGTTTAAAAAGGTTCTCTACTGAAAATGTGTAAGGCCGATACAACATATTTTTCATCATTTTCCACTCAAAATTGATATTTATTCATTATGTCAAAATGTGTTCTATCTGGTTCTTTCACACACTTTGCAAAGCCCAAAGAACAAAAGGTAAAGGTATTGTATTTTTTCGGAGACAAAAGTTCTTGTTGGTGATAAAAACATTTTTAGGGCTTAAAGGTTTAAGTGGTTATAATATATTAGATTCTTTCTCAGAAAAAAGACATTTTGGATTTTCAAGTTATGAATATTTAATAAGCATGGGTAGTAAAAGAAGTCATTCGAAAAATTTCATTGTAGCAAAGGTGGTATTTTTCATAATAAAAAAAATAAGGAAAACATTGTTGGTTGTGGAGTTTGATTATCTTCCTAATTTAGAGGTCTTTTACTTTCAGCCGTGTTTATACCCCATGAAGTATTTACACCCCAAAAGTATGTACACTCTTCCACGCGGGGGAGTGCAGAGGGGGGGTACCCCCTCTGCAGGGTCCGGGGGGGGCTATCCCCCCGGCTGGGGGGTCTGGGGGCAAGCGGGCCCTTAGCTGAGGTTTGGGGGTGAAACCCCCGAAGCAAAATTGCCTTGTAAAAGTATATTGTAATTTCATTGTAAATCTGGACCATTCATTATAAGGTCGCAGATCTAACGATAGAGATTATGTTAGGGTTTTTTGCCCTAGAAGGCAACCCTCTTTCATGAGGGAAATGTATTGCAGCTATGTAGGTTGGAAAGTATTGTATTCTGAGATAGGAGACTGTGAGAGAAAGAAGAAGAAGTTACAACGGGTTTTGCTGTAGGTTGTATCCCTTCATTTTGTTGGATAATAATAAAGAAAGGACCTGGCAATTTCTTTGGTGGATGTAGCCCACATTGGGTGAACCACGTAAATCTGTGTCTCTCTTTTATTGTGTATCTTCTGTGTTTTGTTTCCGCATTTGTTTTATTTTATTGCTCCGCGGTCCTGTTTTTCTAACAAACATGACATAAAAAAAAGAGTAGACAAAAAATGTTTGAGAATTGGAGATGCAAATGGTGATGTTGACAATGGAACAAATGGCTTTAAATCCTAATGTTGATGTAGATGATAATGAAGGGAAAATGGAGTCTAGCTTCGAAGAAGAAGAACATGGAATTAAAAAACAAATTAAAGAGGACGTTAATACAAAAGATGAAATTGATAAAGAAATTAAAGAGGAGGCTAATACATCAAGGATGCCAAGACAAATTGGTAGTCATAGTGATATCCAAGTTGATGAGGACTTCTTGGAGAACATTGATACAACCAAAGTTGAAGAGTTGGGGCCCAAATTTTCTACTCTTACAATAAAAAAGCATGTTCAAGATATTTTCATTTTTTTGTGTGAAGATCAATCAATGATTTCATAAGGAAAGTGTTATCTAGGTTGATGAAGTATAAAGAAGTTGAAACAAAATGCCACATTATTGAATGTTAAAAAGTCTATGAAGGAGGAAAATGTAAGCATAACGTATCTAATAAAAACCTAGCTTTGGCAAACAAAACATTTGGAACATCACTGCAAACATCTGATTTGCGGGTTGCGTGTGGAGTTATACATGTTGATGATACAACTACAATTTCAACAAAAAGTTTGTTAACCCACATGTAAAAAATGTTGGGATCCTCAAGAGAGACACTACATAAGCATAAAAAGTTCAAGATATAGTTAGATATAAATGATGGGATTGCTTCTTCATCCATATTTGTTGGCAACACTACAAGGATAGACATCCATAAGATGTTATAGCTATAGTGAAATAGTATTCAATGGTGAATTCTCATGTTTCACTGAATATAAATGATGTGGTGCAATGTCAAATATCAAGAGGTGCATATGAACCACACGCAAAAGAATTATTGGAGATGACTCAAGTTGACTTTCTTAGTAATTTGAAAGAGAGATACCATGATATCGGTTTCCTAATAATCACATTTGTGAATCTTAAACCATGATATATTAGACTTATCACTATTTGCAACATGCATAGTTTTCATACCATGTCGAGTTTGAATTATACGTAATTTTTTTGGACAAGTTCACCTCACCCTTCCACAATTCTTACTTCTATATTCAATATTCTATGTGAAAGAGTAGCTCACGAGTTGTTTTACCAAAAATAATATGTTGGTGGAAAAAATGAAACCATCATGCTAATATATATTTATTCAATACAAAGTTCCCTATTGATCTTAATAATCTAACATTGACAGATATCAGTGTCAATTGGAAGAGATATGAATATGTTGATATCAAACCACATCCTCTTTAGGTTCTCTCTTTAAAAAGTTTGATTTTCTAGAAGATAGAAATTTCAATGACAGAATCCATGAAGAAGTTGGAAAATGAAATCTATAAATATAACGAGCATCCACATAGAGCTAAGTGGCAAGACCTACAACTCAAACAATCTCTCAAGGTTTTTCCATAGGGGATAATTTTGTCAGTGGTTGATTTTGTAGAAAATTACACTTTTGTTACACAGAGGAGATACAAAGTAAATATTATCATTCTAACCAAGTATCTAAAATTGTCCATGTTCTATATAGACATGCACAACTTACTCTCAATGGTACGTAAAACAATGGTGATAATTTTCATGTGATAAAAGAGTACCATTTATATATTAGTGATGATCATACACATGTACACATTTTTTTCAGCATTGTTTCAATGTAATTTGTCCATTAGTGAATGTATGTGGGACTCAATTAAACAAATTGGTATATGGTCAGATGGTTGTGTTGGTTAATTATATCCTCATGATTATTCTTTTTGTTTTGCCACCTTCATAAGTTACAAAACACATGTTTCAAAATATGCGGAATTTATGTGAGACTAGACATGGAAAGGCAGTCCTAAGGAAAATTTGAGTCCTACATCTAGGGAGTTGTAAGGGAAATTTGAGGTCTAAAATGAGCCTCCTAAGGAAAATAAAAGAATAATAGTTAAAACAATAAAATAAGAGTTATGAATTTTTAAAGGGAAAGAAGGAAAACTATTTTTTTTAACCATATTTTTTACTTATGTCCTTGTAGATTTACTCAAATTTTAAGTGTAAGTAGTCATTGGATTCATAATTAAATTCCGCATCCAACGAGTACCCACTCTGCATACTTTTGATACACCAACAATGAGATAAACTAGAAATACATGAAAACAAACGTATTTCTCGAAACACATTTTTTTTTCATGTATTTCCAGTTTATCTCATTGTGGGTGATCCGGATTATTTTCGGCACGAAATGAGAGCGGAGATATAATAAAGAAATGCACAAAGATATCGCGTATATCCAGTAATATAACAGAAATATATCAGAGATGCAACCATAAACACAGAGATACAGTAATACACGATTTC
>ML777198.1:66152-116593 GCA_009831015.1 Picea engelmannii
AGATTCATTTTGGGGCCTCAATCATGCCTTTGGCTATCATTGAGAACCTTGATCTCAAAAAAACTTCATTTAGGCCCTCAAAATGGCCCCGGAAGTTAAAACCTGCTAAAAATAGTAAATTGCCAAAATGGCCAGAAAACTGTCTTGAGCCATTTGGAAAAGGTGGGTGGCCCCCGATATCCACCTGGATCAGTGGGTGTATCAAAAGTATGGAGAGTGGGTACTCGTTGGATGCAGAATTTAATTATGAATCTAACGAGTGCCTACACTTGAAATTTGAATAAACATTTAAGGAGATAAGTTGAAAATACAATGAAAAAAATAGTTTTCTTCCTTTCCCTCTAAAAATATTTACCCTTATGGTTGACATCATCATATTGAATCCTATTGGTTCTTTTAAAGTTGATTTTGATAGTACATTTTTTTTAGACTCTTTTTTAACCTCAAAATTCCCCTAAGGTGTGAATTTTTTCATATCTTACATATGTGATGTGTTCATTGTGGTTGCATCAGTTAACAATAAAGAAAAGTGTAGTATTGTTTGATGCATTGCATAAAGAGTAAATTTACTTTATTGGAGGTCTATATGCAATGCACCAAGATGGGTATCAAAGATTCTGAGAGACATCTGGTGCTCAAGTATTGCAATAGTCTACATAGATACATCCAGGATGAAATGGATTTTTTGTACATCTCATCCTTGGGCACGACCTACTGATATGCTGTCAAAATCGAGAAGAAGCTCAAACACAATACATGACAATTTGGGCCTGGGAACCCCTCACAACAAAAGCCAAGAAAGGGTGGCCCCAACCTGTAGAACAAAGGATAGAGCAAAGACAAACATCCTCAAGAAAACCAATTTAGGCCACAAGCAAAGAAGGACACCAAAAAGACAAAGAAAGATATCAGGAAGTGGTGCGACTTCCATAAGATCCCATGGCATAACATTGTTGATTGTCGCTCGAATCATTTCACTGGTGGTTGAGGTGAAAGTCTCTTAATCAGATGTGGGTTCTGACTCTAAGTCAGAACCAGAAAGGGGGAGACAAATATTTGATGTAGAACCCAGTGCTACTGTTGCTACCACCAAGCTCCAGCCCAGTGAACCAGATGAGCCAGAGGAAGGCAGGCACCTTTTTCATTCATAGATGTGGGTGAAGGGTACCCCGCTGCACTTCATCATTGATAGTGGTAGCCAGAAGAACCTTATCTCAATAGAGATTGTCAAGTGACTCGCCTTGCCGACAACGTTGCACCCACAACCCTACACCATCGGATGCCTCCACCAAGGAAGCAACATCTGCGTCAGCCAACAATGTTGCCTATCTGGCATCAAGCCATTCAAAGATGAGGTATCGTGTGATGTTTCCACTCTAAAAGTTTGTAATGTTCTTTTGGGCCAACCATATTTATGGAGACATCATGCTATATATGAGTCTAGGCCTCATAGTGTTATTATTACTTTGAACAAGAAATTGCACAGGATACCCAAGGAAGTCCCACCCAATGTTATTTCCTTGATCTCTACTAAGAAATGAAGAAAGTTCATCTCTCAGACAGGGAAGTTTGTCTTCTTCATGATTCTCTCTTAGAATGACCAAAAGATTGAAGCCACATCCAGGGTCTTCATGATCAACCTCTCCACACAACATAAGCAAGTGGATAAGATCATGGAAGAATTCTTAGATATCTTATCCTCACCTACCGGGGTACCTCTGCATTGTCAGGTCAAGCACCCCATCGATATGACCCTAGTGCATCACTACCTAATGGGCCAACCTACCACCACTCTCTGTTATAGAATGAGGTGATCAAGCAGAAGATCCAAGAACTGTTTCACAAGGGGCACATCCATCCCATCTCATCATCTTGCGAGAGCCCAATCATGCTGGTAAAGAAGAAAGATGGAACCTGGTGACTTTTCATTGATTAACGAGCCCTGAATAAAATCACAGTAAGAAACCGATACCCGATTCCCCGAATCGACAACCTCCTTGATCAGCTCAAGGGAGCCAAATACTTCAATAATATTGATATGAATTCTGGATACCACCAAGTCCCTATAGAATAGAAAAATGTATGGAAGACCACCTTCAAGTCAAAGGAAGGTCTTTTGAATGGTTGGTCATTCCCTTTGGTTTGAAAAATTCTCCAACCACTTTCATGAGGATTATGGACGATATCTTGCGACCATTCACCAATACTTTTGTAGTGGTGTATCTAGATGACATCCTCATTTACAGCAAGACTTGGGCAAAACACTTATAACATATTTAGCAGGTTTTTCACACCCTACGACAACACCAACTCTACGCTAACTTGGAAAAATTCTCATTCGACATGGACATGGTTCATTACCTGGGCTACATCATTGTTCAACATGGAATGCATGTGGATCCAACCAAAATCCAAGTCATTCATGACTGGCGATCCCCAACCACACTCTTTGAGATTCAGATCTTCTTGGGTCTTGCCAATTTCTACCGCAGGTTTGTGTTGGGATTCTCCCATATTGCATGGGCCCTCATCCAAGTAACCAGGGGTGGGGGAAGGTGAAATTTGTGTGGGTACGGTCCCAACAACAAGAGTTCAGTGATTTGAAGCAACACTTGTACTCAGTCCAAGTACTTTCACTACAGGACCTGTAGCAGCCCTTTGAGATCAAGACAAATGATTCAAACTATGTTGTGGGCTATGTTATCACTCAGCACGGCCACCTGTGGCCTATCATAGTGAGACACTATCATATGTTGTCTGTAAGTACCCTACTTACGAAAAATAAATGTACTCCATCATGCAAGCCTGCCGCTAGTGGAGATATTACATTCTTGGGAAGGAAACAATCATCCACACTGATCATAAGCTATTGCAGTTCATGCAAACATAAGGTAAATTGTAGAATGACCACCATCAGAAGTGGTCCATGTACTTGCAAAAATTCCACCTCAACATCAAGTATAAAATGGGAAGCACCAACCACATCGTTTATTGCCTCAATAGACCACCAATCACAATACTCACTACAGTGATAGACTCTTGCGTCCATGAGACCTATGGATGGCCCCAAATCTATGATACAAACCCAGACTTCGCCACCACCTACCAAATGTTGGGCGCAAATGGAGTTGTTTCTAATTTCCATCTTCAGGACGAGATTCTATGTCGTCTGGTCCATATCTGCATTCCATCAATTGAGTGAGCGAAGATGATATGGGAAGCCCAATACAGTTGGGTGGCAGGACACTTTGATGTCGAAAAGATAGTGGCAATGATGCAAAAACATTTCTATTGTCCGAAATTTCAATAGAAGGTCAACAAGTATATTAGGTCATGTACTGTCGGCGTGATTTCCAAACCGACCACTAATAAACAGGGCCTGTACACCCCTCTACCTACTCCTGATAGGCCATGGGAATCCATCTCAATGGACTACATCTCGGGCCTCCCGTCCACCAAGTGGGGCAATGACTGTGTTTTTTTGGTTGTGAATCGCTTTTCTAAGATGGTGATTCTTCCCACCTGCAAGAAGAGAATCACAACAGAGGCCATTGCCAAGATCTTCTTTTAGTGAGTCTGGGTACATTTTGGAATCCCACAAACCATTGTCTCATATCGGGATAGTCAATTTCTTAGCAGATTCTGGTCAAGCCTCTAGTCATTGTTGGACACCAAGCTCACCAAATCCACATCCTTCCACCCCTAGACAGATGGCCAAACTGAGGTCATAAATTGAATGTTCGTGCATATCTTGTGCATGTATAATTCCAAGCACCCTCGCACATGGGATGGGAGTCCCCCCTATGTTCAACATAGCTACAACCGAGCCCTGCATAGCTCAACCAACCACATCTCCTTTGAGGAGAGGTTGGGATTAAAACCATTGGTTCCCATAGATGTTGCAATATCCCTTGCAGTCACCTCAACTAAATCATCTCCTGTGCCAACTGAAGTTGACAAAGCCACCCGGTTCATTGAGCAGATCCAGCTGATCCGAAAATATCTTTTAATGACTATGGTTAAGTTTTAAAATCATGTGTTCATTAACCATTTAGGAATTGAATGAAAGAGGAAGAATTAATGATGAAACATGGACGCTATAAAGAAATATGCAGATCTCGAAATAAGCATGAAGAAACAACAAACCATAACATCAAAAGTTGATAATGGAGTTCAGAAATCTCACCTACATCTCTCGTATTTTGTCTTAGTGGGTGAGGCTTTCTTATTTCCCTTCAAAGCTTCAAAAGTACATCATAAAAGTGCCAAATGGATTACAAACTATTATGGCTGTGTTATGCTAGATCTCAGGAACCCATCACAACTGACGACACTGGAAACGAATGAATGAAGTGTTAGAATATTGGTTGTGCTCGTTTAACCATAGACAATATAACAATATTGTCACCCAACCATAGGCACTAATTCCACCCCCAAGCACCTTGACCTTAACAGAGAGAATAATTTTGGTAGAAAACCAATAGCCACCTAAGGCTAATTCACCAAGAAAAGATAACCAAAACTGATGAGAGAGTCCAACCCAGAGAAACCGAAAATGCAGATTTCAGAACTACGACAACAACTGCTCCCCAGACTTGCGCACCACTGGCCTTCTGCAATGCGCACAAGTGTATTTCTGCAATTCTAAGAATTTTGTCTAAAATGAAGACCGACCTCCTATATGTATTCTTCTTCTGCCACACTGCCTGGGCCAACTTCTCATTATGGGTGCCAAATAATTAGTATATAATATTTTCTTTAGCCGACTTTTCTTCTAGGGTTATATCCAAATCTTTTCTTGCTTCCAGAATATTCTAATCTCGTCAAAGGTCACAAATGGAGGTTAATACCTCCCGCAGATACCATAATATCAACACTCTCTCCTAGCTAGGGAGGTATAACAGGTAATGGTCTTGAGAACAAACAAACTGTTTAACTGGTAGCATCATTATAACCACACATGCTATCTCATGATCAAATCACGAGCACCCTCATCATTATCCAACTGGATAATCTCCATCACAACTAGTACAATGTCATCTGATAGAACACAATTGTGTCTATCGATAGTAGTACACAACTACTCAATCTGTGACACATAGTCAAAACCAGTGGAACATATCCACCATAGTAGCATACATCTATTGTCTAGAAACATACAGTCTCCATAGAAATCATATTATCTGATATCAACCTGCACAAGAAACAATATCATGATATAAACTGAGTCATCTACGCCATTCTTCCACTCACAGATGTGAGATCTGGAAGAGCATATGCCCTCAGAAAGTAAAAAATCAACCATGGGATATCTAGACTATTCTTCCCAAGCATGGAAGAATAACTATCCTTGATTTCTGAGCCTAGAACATTCACCTATTTGGGCCATTCCTCCGACACTAAACAAAGTGCAACCTGGAGAGAATGAATCTTCCCTAGGGAATGCCTGTCCCTGATTGTTGAACTTGGACCATTCACTTAACTGGGCCATTCCTACAACACTAAACAAATTTAAACCTGGAGAGAATGAGTCTACCTTAGGGAATGATTGTCTAAACCATTTCCTAAGGAAATGACTGTCCTACACCAACCTCCAAAATGGACCAATCTTCAAAACTGCTCACAATTTTGAACTTCAAAATAATGAATTCCCAACGAGGCAGACCATTATTTTTGACCACTACTGAGAGTGAATTCCAAGAAGAAATATTTTCCTAGACCATTCCCCCACACTGGCCATAAGGGGAATCACTGTCTATGGTACATCAACAATCTATCGAACCATTTTCATTATGAAAATGACCATTCAATCTGGACCATTTTCTGAACTAGAAAATGACTGTCCGTCAGAAATCTCAAACCAATTTCTGAACTGGAAAGGAACTGGCCATCCTAGACCATTTTTCCAATTTGGAAAATGACTGTCCATAAATCAATGATATATCAGTCCTCCTTGCCAACCTGGAGATTCATTTCTTCCCTTTCAGATAAGGGAGTTATTTCCACGATCCCCAACTTTTCTCGTAAGTATGCAAACTTTATTCTGGACAAAGGATTTGTTAGGATATCTCTTGTCTACTCATATGTGGGGATATACTGGAGCTTCAATTCTCCTTCCTAGAATTTATCTAGAATAAAGTAGTATTTGATCTCAATGTGTTTGGACCATTCATGAAACACTGGGTGATCTGATAGCCTTATACAACTATGATTGTCACAGTATATTATGGTTGAATCTGGAACCTAATCAAATAATCCAGAAATCATCTTTCTCAGCCATACTACTTCTGTACATGCATCACATGCTGCGATATATTCTACTTCTATTGTGATGAGTGCGATAGAATTCTATTTCCTGCTGCCCCACGATATCATAGTGGAGCCCAAGGTGAAACATATCCCTGATGTACTCCTGTCTTCTGCACTTCCTGCCCAATCTGAATCTGTGAATCTATGAAGTTATAAATCACTAGATGCGGTATATCTTAAACCATAGTTTAGTGTCCCACAAATATATATTAGAACATGCTTTGCAGCTATCCAATGCTCATGTCTGGGTTCCACCTAGAACTAGCTTAGTGTGTTTATGACAAAAAAAATGTTTGGTCAAGTATTTACTAAATACATCAATGACCCAATCAATTGTTGATATAGGTACGGGTCTACTGGATCAAAATATGATTCTCTTACTTTTCTTATATATGTGGTCATAGGAGTGTCCATGGATTTGCAATCCATCATTCCAAACTTCTGAAGAATCTTCATTGCATACTTTCCTTGTCCAAGGAATACTTCACCACGCTTCTGCCATACTTCTAGTCCCAAGTAATAATACATGAGACCAAGATATTTCATATCGAACTCATAATCTAGTTCCTTTTTACATTGGATGATGAGAGACTCTTCACTTGTCAAGAATAAATCATCGGCATATAGTAGTAGAATCATGAGCTCATTGTTCATGACTTTGCAGTAAATATTTGGATCTGCAAGACTCTTGGAGAAACCAAGACTCATTAAGTAGCTATCTATTCTAGCATACCAAGCTCTTGGAGCTTGCTTGAGTCCATATAAAGATTTATTTAGTCTGCACACATGAGTGTCTCTAGAGTGTACTTAAAATCCTTGAGGTTGTTCAATGTATACTTCTTCTTTGATTGCTCCATTGAGGAAAGTTGTTTTTACATCCATCTGATTTAAAATCCATCCCATGGAAGAAATAAGAGACATAATGTCTCTAATAGAAGTATATATGGAAACAGGAGAAAATGTCTCGTCATAGTATTCTCCCTCCTTTTGGGAGAACCCTCTAGCTACGAACCTTGCTTTATATTTTTCCATGCTTCCATCTGTTGTATGTTTGATCTTATAGACCCATTTTGAAGTTACTACTGATTTTTCTTTAGGTCTAGGCACAATTTCCCATACATCATTTTTCATGATGGACTGGTGTTCTTCTTTCATGGCTTATTTCGATTGTTTCTTCTGAGTTTCCTCTTAAAAAGTGGTGGGTTCTTTTTCTAGAAGCTTTGTCATACATGTTGCATAGTTGAAGAATATCTTGGGATTTTTTCTTTTGCTAAAGGTGCCACATGGGGCTTTGAGCCTTTCTGCTTATTGTAGAGTAGCTTCAAGCCAAGCTGGATGTTTCTTGGTTTTGGGTACAGTGTCTGAATCAATAGTATCACATGGTTGCATCAGATGATCAAGTTGTTCTGTTTCTTCATTCTGACTTTCTGGAAGACATGTTCTTTCTTCAATAGGATCTTCATACTCTTCTTCTTCTATAGTTTTTCTCTGGATTTATTGAAAGCCATATTTTCATTGAAGGTTGCGTCTCTGCTGAATTCAATCTTATGTTGTTCTGGGATATAGATTCTATAGGCCTTGGATGATTTACTATATGCCACCAATATTCCCTTCTTTCCTGAGGGTTCTAATTTATTCCTTTTATCCTTGGGGATGTGAAAGTAAATAGGGTATCCAAAGATTCTTAAGTGTTCCACATTAGGTTTCTTTCTTGATAAGGCTTCTTCTGGAGTCATATCCTTCAATATGCAGTGAGGAATTATGTTCTAAACATATATTGTTGTCATGGATTCTTCTCCCCATAGATAAATAGATAAACCTTGATCGTTCAATAGAGCCTTCACAGTTTCTTCAATATATTTGTTCTTCCTTTACTCTACACCATTTTGTTGAGGATTATGAGGAACAATTATCTCCCTCCTAACCCCTACTGATTTGCAAAAGGCAACAAATTCCTTGTATGTATATTCTCCTCCATTATCTATTCTCAAGGTCTTGATTTTCTTGTTTGTGAGGTTCTCTATCTCTGCTTTGAATTCATGAAACTTGTTGAATACTTCGTCCTTTCTCTTCAAGATATATAATCAAGTCTTTCTTGAGTCATTATCTATGAAGATTACATAGTAAATAGAACCTCCTAGATATTTGACTGGTATCGGACCACAAACATCTGAATGCATTAGATCTAGGATTTCGTTAGATCTATTATTGTTGTTTGAGAATGGTTTCTTAACATTCTTACCAAGAGAACATCCTTTGCAAATTCCTTCATGTGTAGACTGTAGTTCTGGTATTCCTTCAACCATCTTTTTGAGGAAGGGTAATGCTTGATAGTTGATATGAGAATACCTTATGTGACAAAGTTCATTGGGATTGACTTCATCATGTACAAGGGCTTCAAGATTTCGTTCTAGTAGTTTGTATAGTCTTCCTTCACGGGTTCCAATAACTCTAGCATTATCTATGTTGGAGTCATTAGGCCAAGATAATACTTTTCCATCTACAAAGGCTATTATGTTTCCTTTGTCTTCTAGGCAGGATATGGATACAAGATTCTTTTCTAAACCAGGTACATATAAGACATTGCTCAAATGAACATTGTTACATGTTTTCAATCTGACGGAGGCTTGACCAATTCCTTCGACTGCGTAAGTGTTTTTGTCTCCAAGTTCTACCTTGTACGATGTCTTATTTTCATTTAGATTGGAGAGTATGGCTTGATATCCTATCATATGCCTGGAAGCTCCACTATCAATTATCCACATGTCATCTTCAAGTGTTCATTTGAGCACTGAGTAGTGTAGATGATTCATCTTTTCATTCATGATTTATGTTGACTGATAACTGGTCAAGCTTTGACCCAAAATTTCAATCTTGATTTTTTTTCCTTTTGAGAGTGCCAAGAGGTGCACTGGACTAAGGCGCACTAGAACATCTTATCCTTGAGTAATGTATTCCATCATAAAGTGCTAGACAAGGGTTTTAGGGCTTTTGCAACTGCACCTGCTAGTAACCCTAGCGAAAATGATTTAGTAACTGCACCTGCTAGAAACCCTAGAAGAATTTCTTCAATGAGATTGATAACTTTATGGTTTAGCTTCCTTCCGGTGGTTAGACTGAATGAAGGAGGTGTGGGCCCATAACCTGTTAGAATATTGGGTGTGCTCGTTTAACCATAGACAATATAACAATATTGTCACCCAACCATAGTAACTAATGCCACCCCTGAGCACCTTGACCTTGTCAGAGAGAAGAATTCTGGTAGAAAATAAATAGCCAACTAAGGCTAATGCACCAAGCAAAGATAACCAAAACTGATCAAATATTCCAACCCAGAGAAACCAAAAATGCATATTTCAGAACTGTGGCAACAACTACTCCCTAGACTTGCGCACTACTGGCCTTCTGCAGTGCACACAAGTGTATTTATGCAATTCTAAGAATTCTGGATAAAATGAAGACTGGCCTCCTATATTTATATTGCTTCTACCAAATTGCGTGGGTCAACTTCTCATTCTAGGTGCCAAATAATTAGTATTAAATATTTTCTTTAGCTGACTCCTCTTCTAGGGTTATATCCAAATATTTTCTTGCTTCCAGAATATTCTAATATCATCAAAGGTCACAAATGGAGGTTAATACCTCCGCAGCTACCATAATATCAACACAAAGCTCCCAGAAATGGCCTGCAAAGATGCTCTCCTCAATGGCTTCCCTGCATAAAAATTACTTTGGCTCTTCAATTCTTTATCATTTTCCTGTTCTAAACCTTCTTAAGGCTTCCAAGAACCTCTGGTTTATATAGGATTTAATTTGGCAACAAACTCCCAACTCCCCCCCAATATCTGGCCTAAAAGGGCTCCAGATCCTCCAAAAATGGTCAAAATCCATCAATATCAGGCATTAAATCAATCAAAATCTTATAATATAGTGGAAAAACCCACTTTTGGGCTAATATAGGGTGCAACCCCCGATTTCCCGGGCTCTTGGTCATGTGGGTGCCCTTCATATGGACCAAACCTAAGTTCTTGGTGCACTAGCCCCTTAACCGTTGGTCCTTGGTTGCATGTGTAGCCATGTGCCCACAACTCTAAGCTCCACGCGCTCTCCATGCCTCACAGCCTTTGGATACGCACCTTGGTTGGCGAGATAGCCTGGCCAACTGGACGCTATCCCCATATATTCGCTCCAATGTATATCAATGGTCAAGTGGTAATGGTCATATGGGTAGCGTTGAACTGGAGGCTAACTTCGTTGCAATGGTCCTTTGCATATGTGTCGGGTTATATGGTAGAAACATATGGATTGCGTCGGGGGCTGGGGCTAAGCACCAACCCTTTAATCCTCCCAACAAATTTTATGGCAAGTTTAAATATAATGTTTAAACATATAGTGTTAAGTCATACTGTCGGCGGGATGGTAGCGCGGCCCTGCCCAAGCTCTTCTGCCCAGAATGGAGGTCATGGGTTCAACTCCCATGGAGTCACAAATAATTTTTCCTAAATAACCAATGAAGGGGTGCCATGTGGCAACCCATGACTGGGCCACGTGGCACCATACCATTCACCCAAAATATGGCACGTGTCAGAGCATGATTCGACATCCTGTCTGCTTAGTTAGCATGCCCCTGTACCTGCCATGTCAGTCAACTGCCACGTGTTGTATGACTATACGGTCCTTGCCATGTCATCTTGTTCCACGTTTCATCCTTGCAGTGGTGCCACATGTCACAATATGACTGGTCCACGCAACTACTAATGCATCATTTCCACGTCACATGTACAATCATATGGACTGTACGGTCAACTGCCATGTCAGCACTATACGGACTGTATAGTTAGCAAAATTTTGAATGTTTGGAAAAACAAACAGATCGTGATATCTTGATCATACGACGTATGTTTGAGCCTATTCAAGTTGTGTTGAGTACCTAATGATGAGGTCTATGCACACGTCCATTTTGAAGCAATTCTAAGAACATTGATTTTTAGGCCTTCCTGGACCCATTTTGGTTCTTGGATCCATTTTGGATCATTCCTCCCCACTAATACCTTTTGGTCCTCCAAAAGGATACTAACCATTCATCAAGTGCAGGATAGGCCACCCCACTTGTTCTCTATCTTTAAACTATGTCATGTGCATCTGTCTCATCAAGATCAACTGTAAAACAACCATGATAACTGAGAACATATTGTTAGCCACTTGTACTCTTTCACATCTTACTGAAGCTACTATCATCCACGTTGACAACATTACTAATGATAACATCAAAAATATGACTGCAAATGAGCTAATATGTTTGTAATACTTGCACGACATTAGCTTATCTTGAAGCAAAGTATTATTGAACTTCCATTCTACAATCATCTCATGTTCTTTCTTAAGATCAATTGCTTGGTTTGGCACAATTATAGGTGTGTTTCTTGCATGAGATATCTTTCCTAATTGTTCCATTGTTTGAAGAGATTGATTTTCTTTTAAATTATGAGCATGTACAACATATTCTTTTCCTGCTTTGATTAAGTGATATTGATTTTGTTCCCTGTAGAAGATTTCTTTGCGATCATACAAATAAGGAATTCCCAAGAACATTCCACATTCATTGAGTGGAACCACATCACATGTTACCTCATCCATAAACTTAGATGAAATCAAAAACTTTAATGCACATTTATTTGTTATGTGAAATTTATGGTTGTTGCTTATCCATTTAAGTGAGTAATGCTTATGATGCATCTGAGTGTTTAATCCCAATTGTTTAACCACTTCCTCTGAAATCAAGTTATATTGAGATCCACTATCTATAAATGTGTCTACCTTAGTATGTCTCATTATGACCCTTATGTGAAACAATTTACTTCTAGAATCAAATCCGTCACCAATTTTACATGCCAAATCAACCACTGAGATTTTAGATTCATCACTCGAATATGATCCCAAGTTTGTTGGACGTGTTGCTGCTGCAACTGTTTGCCTCCCTTTCCTCTCTTTGAACCACTTCAGTCTCTTCTTAGGGTGCAATTTCCAACAATGCTCCTCATCATGCCCTTCTTTCTTGCAATGCTTGCAAGAGAGCTTCTCTTCCTTTCTTACCACTAGATTTTCCTTCTTGCCATTCCACTTCCTTTTGTCCTCTTTCCTTGAAGACAATTCCCCTGATACACCAACTCTTGTTTTCCCTACCTCAATGTATGTTGCTTGAACACAAACCTCATCAAGATTATTATGTCCAAACATAAATACAGTGTTACGAATATGTGTAGGTAAACCTCCTATATACTTCATAAGAGTTTCTTGGGTATGCAAAGGAATGTCTAACATCAATGCCATCTTACGAAAATCATCTATGTATTCTTGCACTGTTTTTCCTTTTCTTAGTTTAAGACCTTTCCATTCAATTAAAGCCTTATATTTATAAACCAAAGGATACAATTGCTTTCTAAGTGCAGAAACAAAACTTTTCCATGATGGAAATACATTACCCACTTGTTGTGTGCCATTTTGCAACTTGCTTTGCCACTAGATGAGTGTGGTGCCTGCAAGACGAAGCGATGCCAACTTGATTTGAGTGGCCTCATATTTGATTTGTTGCACATTTCAATAAACCTCCATATGTATAACCCAATTATCAAGCCTCTCTACATTGACTTCACCATCATACATGGGTAATTCAAATTTCACATCAAGCTTAAGTAAAGGCATTTCATTTTTATGTTTATGGGAATGTTTTCTTGCAGTGGATTTGGAACTTGAACTTGAAGAAGAAGTTGATGGAGAAGAAGGAGGTGAAGGAGGAGTTTGAGGAGGATCCTCTCCTTATTCACTTTTGACCTTTGAATATTCACCTAGATTTGGTCTCTTCCGATCCAAGTAATTGTCATATAGAACCTTCACCATCTCCAACATGGCGAAGAAAGTATTTCAAAAATCTTTCTCCTCATGAGAAATTCCCTCTTCTGATGCCATCTTCTCACTTTGAGAAGTTATCTTTCTCGATCCAATATCAATATTTTCTTCAACAAGCTCACCTTCACCACGATTCATCCTTTCCCTGGTAATCATGCAAACTCAAAAACCAACTGTCAACTTGCTCTGATACCACTTGATCCGAAAAGATCTTTTAATGACTATGGTTAAGTTTTAAAAGCATGTGCTCATTAACCATTTAAGAATTGAATGAAAGAGGAAGAATTAATGATGAAACATGGAAGCCATAAAAAAATATACAGATATGGAAATAAGCATGAAGAAACAACAAACCATAACATCAAAAGTTGATAATGGAGTTCAAAAATCTCGCCTACGTCTCCAAGCCTTTGTCTCGGTGGGTGAGGCTTTATTATTTCTCTTCAAAGCTTCAAAAGTACATCATAAAAGTTACAAATGGATTAAAAAAATTTCTGGATGTGTTATGCTAGATCTCAATAACCCATCACAACTGACGACACTGAAAACAGATGAACAAAGCTCCCAGAAATGGCCCGCAAAGTTGCTCTCCTCAATGGCTTCCTTGCATAAAAATGACTTTGGCTCTTCAATTATTTAGCATTTTCTTTCTCTAAACCTTCTTAAGGCTGCCAACAACCTTTAGTTTATATAGGCTTGAAGTTGGAAACAAAATCCCAATTTCCCCCCAAGATCTGGCCTAAAAAAGGGCTCCAGATCCTCCAAAAATGGTCAAAATCCATCGATATTAGGAATTAAATGAATTAAAATATTATAATATAGTGGAAAACCCCACTTTTGGGCTAATATAGGGTGCAAACCTTGATTTACCAGGCTCCTGGTCATGTGGGCGCCCTCCATATGGCCCAACGTTGAGTGCTTGGCACATTAGCCCCTTATTCACCAATCCTTGGTCGCATGTGTAGCCATGTGCCCACAACTCTGAGCTCCATGCGCCCTCCATACCTCGTAGCCCCTGGTCATAGCCCCTAGATATGCGCCTTGGTCGATGGGCTAGCCCAGATGATCTAGTGCTATCCCCATATATCCTCTCCAATGTATATCAACAGTCATGTGGTAATGGTCGTATGGGTAGAGTTGAACCCGGGGCTAACTTCATTGCAACGATCCTTTACATATGCATTGAATATATGGTAGAAACATATGGACTGCGCCGGGGGCTGGGGCCTTTTATATGCCCAAAATTTTTTATGGAAATTTTAAATATAATGTTGAAACATATAGTGTCAAGTCATACCATGGGCGGGTTGGTAGCCCGACCCTGCCAAAGTTCTTCTGCTAGGACCGAAGGTCACGGGTTCGACTCCCATGGAGTCACAAAAAATTTTTCCCAAATAATCAATGAAGAGGTGCCACGTGCCAGCCCATGACTCGGCCACGTGGTACCATACCATTTTCCCGAAATATGCCACGTGTCAGAGCATGATTTGACCACCTATCTACCTGGTTAGCATGCCACTGTACCTACCACGTCAGTCAGCTACCATGTGTCATACGACTATACGGTCTTTGCCATGTCATCTTGTCCCACATGTCACCCTTGTCGTGGTTCCATGTGTCATAATATGATTGGTATACTCAACTTCCAATGCATCATTTCCACGTCACCTGTATGACCGTACAGACTATACAGTCAACTCCCATGTCAACACTGTATAGTCAGAAAAATTTTGCCTATTTGGAAAAATGAACAAATCATGATATCTTGATCATATGATGTCCATTTGAGCCTACTAAAGTTGTGTTGAGTTCCTAACGATGAGGCCTACACACAAGTCCATTTTGTAGCAATTCTGACCACTTTGATTTTTAGTCTTTCCTGGACCCATTTTGGTTCCTAGATCCATTTTGTTAAGGATTATGAGGAACAATTATCTCCCTACTAACCCCTACTGATTTGCAAAAGGAAACAAATTCCTTGGATGTATATTCTTCTCCATTATCTATTCTCAAGGTCTTCATTTTCTTGTTTGTGAGGTTCTCTATCTCTGCTTTGAATTCTTGAAACTTGTTGAATACTTCGTCCTTTGTCTTCAAGAGATATAACCAAGTCTTTCTTGAGTCATTATCTATGAAGATTACATAGTAAAGAGAACCTCCTAGATATTTGACTAGCATCGGACCGCAAACATCTGAATGCATTAGATCTAGGATTTCTTTAGATCTATTATTGCTACTTGAGAATGGATTCTTAACATTTTTAGCAAGTGCACATCCTCCGCAAATTCCTTCATGTGTAGATTGTAGTTTTGGTATTACTTCAACCATTTTCTCGAGGAAAGGTAATGCTTGATAGTTAAGATGAGCATACCTTCTATGCTAAAGTTCAATGGGATTGACTTCATCATGTACAAGGGCTTCAACATTTCATTCTAGTAGTCTATATAGTCTTCCTTCACGGGTTCCAATAACTCTAGCATTGTCTAGTAGTCTGTATAGTCTTTCTTCATGGGTTCCTTAACCATCGATCCTTGGTCACATGTGTAGCCATGTTCCCACAGCTCTGAGCTCCATGCACCCTCCATACCTTTCATCCCCTGGTCATAGCCCTTGGATATGGGCCTTGTTTAGTGGGCTAGCCTGAACGACCAGGCGCTATCCCCATATATCCACTCCAATGTATATCAATGGTCACGTTGTAATGGTCGTATGGGTAGCGTTGAACTGGGGGCTAACTTCATTGCAACTCTCCTTTGCATATGCACCAGGTTATATGGTAGAAACATATGGACTGCACCAGGGGCTGGGGCTAGGCCCCAACCCTTTAATCCACCCAACAAAATTTATGGCAAGTTTAAATATAATGTTTAAATATATAGTGTTAAGTCATACCATGGGCAGGCTGGTAGCCCAACCCTCCCAAAGCTCTTCTTCCTGGACCAAAGGTCATGGGTTCGACTCCCGTAGAGTCACAAATAATTTTTCCCAAACAACCAATGAAGGGGTTCCATGTGGCATCCCATGAATGGGCCATGTGGCACCATACCATTTTCTCACAGTATGCCATGTGTCAGAGCATGATTCGACCAGCTGTCTGCCTAGTCAACATGCCACTATACTTGCCACATCAGTTAGTTGCCACATGTCACCCTTGCAGTGGTGTCATGTGCCACAATATAACTGGTCTACACAACTGCCAACGCATCATTTCCACATCACTTGTACAGCCATACAGACTAAATGATCAACTGCCACGTCAACACTGTACGAACTGTAAAGTCAGAAAAAAAAAATGTTTGTTTGGAAAAACGAACAGATCGTGATATCTTGATCATACGACATCTCTTTGAGCCTGTTCAAGTTGTGTTGGGTTCCTAACGATGAGGCCTATGCACACGTCCTTTTTGAAGTGATTATGAGCACTTTTATTTTTAGGCCTTCTTGGATCCATTTTGGTTCCTAGATCCATTCTGGATCATTCCTCCCCACTAAGACCTTTTGGTCCTCCAAAAGGATACTAACCAGTCATCAAGTGTGGGATAGGCCACCTCACTTGTTCTCTGTCTTTAAACTCTATCCTGTGCACATGTCTCATCAAGATCAACTGTAAAACAACCATGATAACTAACATCATATTTTTAGACACTTGTACTCTATCACATCTTACTGAGGCCACTATCATCCATGTTGACAACATTACTAATGATAACATAAAAAATATGACTGTAAATGAGCTAATATGTTTGTAATACTTGCACGACATTAGCTTATCTTGAAGCAAAGTATGATTGAACTTCCATTTTACAATCATCTCATGTTCTTTCTTAAGATCAATTGCTTGATTTGGCACAATTATAGGTGTGTTTCTTTCATGATATGCCTTTCTTAATTGTTCCACTGTTTGAAGAGTTTGATTTTATTTTAAATGATGAGCATGTACACCATATTCTTTGCCTGCTTTTATTAAGTGATATTCATTATGTTCCCTGTAGAAGATTGCTTTGCGATCATACAAATAAGGAATTCCTAATAACATTCCACATTCATTGAGTGGCACCACATCACATGTTACTTCATCCATAAACTTAGATGAAATTGCAAACTTTATTGCACATTCCTTTGTTATGTGCAATTTATGGTTGTTTCTTATCCATTTAAGTGAGTAAGGATTATACTTCATATGAGTGTTTAATCCCAATTGTTTAACCACTTCCTCTGAAATCAAGTTAGATTGAGATCCACTATCTATCAATGTGTCGACCTTAGTATGTCTCATTATGACCCTTATGTGAAACAATTTACTTCTAGAATAAAATCCATCACCAATTTTACATGCCAAACCAACCGCTGAGATTATAGATTCATCACCTGAATCCGATCCGAAGTCTATTGGTCATGTTGTTGCTGCAACTATTTGCCTCCCTTTCCTCTCTTTGAACCACTTCAGTCTCTTCTCGGGATGCAATTGCCAACGATGGTCCTCATCATGCCCTTCTTTCTTGCAATGCTTGCAAGAGAGATTCTCTTCCTTTCTTGACACTGAATATTCCTTCTTGCCATTCCACTTCCTTTTGTCCTCTTTCCTTAAAGGCGATTCCTTTGATACACCAACTCTTGTTTTCCCTACCTCAATGTATGTTTCTTGAACAAAAAACTCATCAAGATTAGTAGGTCCAAACATAAATACAATGTTACGAATATGTGCAGGTAAACCTCCTATATAATTCATAAGAGTTTATTGGGTATGTAAAGGAATGTCTAACATCAATGCCATCTTACGAAATTCATATGTGTATTCTTGCACTCATTTTCCTTTTCTTAGTTTAAGATCTTGCCATTCAATTAAAGCCTTCTATTTATAACCCAAATGATAAAATTGCTTTCTAAGTGAAGAAACAAAACTTTACCATGATGGAAATACATTACCCACTTATTGCATGCCATTTTTCAACTTGCTTTGCCACCATATGAGTGTGGTGATTGCAAGACGAAGTGATGCCAACTTGATTTGAGTGGCCTCATATTTGATTTGTTGCACATTACAATAAACCTCTATATGTATGACCCAATTATCAAGCCTCTTTGCATTGACTTCACCATCATACATGGGTAATTCAAATTTGACACCAAGTGTAAGTAACGACATTTCATTTTTATGTTTATGGGAATGTTTTCTTGCGGTGGATTTGGAACTTGAACTTGAAGAATAAGTTGATGGAGAAGAAGGAGGTGAAGGAGGAGTTTGAGGAGGATCCTCTCCTTCTTCACTTTTGACCTTTGAATATTCACCTAGATTTGGTCTCGTCCGATCCAAGTAATCATCATATAGAACCTTCACCATATCCAACATGGCGAAGAAAGTCTTTTGAAACTCTTTCTCTTCATGAGAAATTCCCTCTTCCGATTCCATATTCTCACTTTGAGAAGTTCTCTTTCTCGATCCAATCTCATGATTCTCTTCAACAATCTCACCTTCACCATGATTCAGACTTTCCCTGGTAATCATGCAAACTCAAAAACCAACCGTCAACTTGCTCTGATACCACTTGATCCGAAAAGATCTTTTAATGACTATGATTAAGTTTTAAAAGCATGTGCTCATTAACTATTCAGGAATTGAATGAAAGAGGAATAATTAATGATGAAACATGGAAACCATAAAGAAATATACATATTTGGAAATAATCATGAAGAAACAACAAACCATAACAACAAAATTTGATGACGGAGTTCGGCAATCTCACCTACATCTCCAGGCCTTTGTCTCAGTGGGCGAGGCTTTCTTATTTCTCTTAAAAGATTCAAACGTACATCATAAAAGTTCCAAATGGACTATAAATTGTTCTGGATGTGTTCTACTAGATCTCAAGAACCCATCACAACTGACGGCACTAAAAATGGATGAACAAAGCTCCCATAAATGGCCTGCAAAGTTTCTCTCCTTAATGGATTCCCTGCATAAAAATGAATTTGGTTGTTCAATTATTCAAGATTTTCCTATTCTGAACCTCCTTAAGGCTACCAAGAACCTCTGGTTTATACAGGCTTGAAGTTGGCAACAAACTCCCAACTTGCCCCCAAGATCTGGTCTAAAAATGGGCTCCAGATCCTCCAAAAATGGTCAAAATCCATCAATATCAAGCATTAAATCAATTAAAATCTTATAATATAGTGGAAAAACCCACTTTTGGGCTAATATAGGGCATAGCCCCCAATTTCCTGTTCTCCTAGTCATGTGGGCGCCCTCCATATGGCCCAACGCTGAGTACTTGGCACACCAGCCCCTTAACTATCGGTCCTTGGTCGCATGTGTAGCCATGTTCCCATAGCTCTAAGCTCCACACGCCCTCCATACCTTGCAACCCCTGGATACATGCCTTGGTCAGTGGGCTAGCTCGATCAACTGGGCGCTATCCCCATATATCGGCTCGAATGTATATCAACGGTCACATTGTAATGGTCCCATGGGTAGCATTGAACCGAGGGCTAACTTCGTTGCAATGGTCCTTTGCATATGCGCCAGGTTATATGGTAGAAACATATGGACTGCGCCAGGGGCTAGGGCTAGTCCCCAACCCTTTAATCCACCCAACAAACTTTATGGAAAGTTTAAATATAATGTTTAAACATATAGTGTTAAGTCATACCGTGGGCTGGCTAGTAGCCCGACCCTGCCAAAGATCGTTCACCCGGACTAGAGGTCACGGGTTCGACTCCCATAGAGTCACAAATAATTTTTCCCAAACAACCAATGAAGGGGTTCCACGTGGCATCCCATGACTGGGCCACGTGGAACCATACCATTTTCTTGAAATATGCCATGTGTTAGAGCATGATTCGACCACCTATCTACCCAATCAACATGCCATTGTACCTTCCATGCCAGTCAACATGCCACTGTACTTTCCACATCATTCAGTTGCCATGTTTCATACGATTGTACAATCTTTTCCATGTCATCTCGTGCCATGTGTCACCCTTGCATTGGTGCCATGTGTCACAATATGAATGGACCATGAAACTACCAACACATCATTTCCATGTCACTTGTACAACTGTATAGAATGTATGGTCAGCAGCCACATCAACACTGTACGGACTGTATGAACTGTACAGTCAACAAAATTTTGCCTGTTTGGAAAAATGAACAAATTGCGATATCTTGATCATACGATGTCCTTTTGAGCATGCTCAAGTTGTGTTGGGTTCGTAATGACGAGGCCTACGTACACGTCTGTTTTGAAGCGATTCTGAGAACTTTTATTTTTAGGCCTTCCTGGACCCATTTTGGTTCCTAGATCCATTTTGGATCACCAACACATCTGCCAATAGGTTCGGGATATCCTACAAAAGTCCAATGACAAGGACAAGCAACACCATGATCAACACCAGGTGCCACATAAGTTTTAGGTGGGCGACAAAGTTTGGTTGCACTTGCAGAAAGAGAACCTTACAAGACCCCATTAGAAGCTTCACCCACTCTGTTATGGGTTGTACACCATCACCAAGGTTGTGGGTGATAATGATTTCGAGCTCAACATTCCTCCTTTCCTTGGCTTGCACCCATTGTTCAATGTGGATATCCTTTGACCGTATTTCCCACCATTATTGGACACCTCAAAGATAACAGAACAACTGACACCAATAGAGCTCAACCTTGACTACATACAACAAGAATCTAGTGATCATATTGTGGACAAACAAATCAAGGGAAATTGCGAGAAAAGGATCCAACTTTATCGATTTGTCAAAGAAGGGCAGCTCCTGCACTAAAACAAGTGGCTCACCTGGGGCCAAATTCAACAGAAATTTCCTCATTTGATGGGGGAACTCAACACAATGGAGACCATTGCTTCCTAAGGGGGGAGAATTCATTCAGATGGATTTTGGTGGCCTCCCACCTATTCCAATTGGCTCATTTTGGAAGTTTTCCAGTTTGGTAGGTTTTTTCCCTAGTTTTCACGTCCCCGACTTGCAGGTTCGTTTTGAGGCCATAAACAATGTTTTTAAGGCCCACCACATTCAAAATGACCTTTAATATATATAGCATCAAAGTGTGTATTCCTCGGATATAACTTTCCAAAGGGATATCGTGTGCCTAAAATGGATATCGTATGCAAAATTTACGACCCCTGGAAGTTGATGTACTAACTTACCCAAACGGGGCCCACATAACTTTTGGCACTTCATCTCCTAGGGTTAGGTTTTTGTATGTCTAGGGTTTTTGACATTCTTGTTTATTGTAAAAATTCCTTCAGAGTGTGATTGTAATGATATTATTTCGAATGAGTGCAACCATCACATCTCTTCTCAGAGATAAGTCACCACCATTGTGGCAAGCTTGTTTCTGCTGCATTTTACAGTTTCAACTTATTTCCTCATTGAATAGAAACTAGTTTTATTGTATATCTATTATTCTGTATTAAGCATCTTTTGATAATAATATGTATTCATTTCATTCTGCAAATATATTCTGAATCACATATCATATACATTTAACCCTACATATGCCCCCCTTGGGTCATAACCTAGTACCCTCCTTCAAAAAGCTTTGTCCTCAAAGATTTGCAATTAAATCCTTCACATGTGATGAAACCAAGTAATATGATTTTTTTATGTTTCTTCTTTCTTATTTCCATTGATGGTGATCCGTCCATCCAAAATTAATTCTTTTTAATTGTAATTTGTGGTAGCCAGTTGTTGCATAATTTTCTTTCCCTTGATTCCATGTATTGTTGTCGAAGCTTCTCCAATTTGTAGTAGATGTTGGTCTATGATAATATCTTGTTGAATAATGGTTGTGTGATTCCTTGTTCCAAGAATATTGAAAATTATTCCATCTTCTTCCTTGATAATACTGATATCCACCTTCTTGTCTTCCTTGAAATCTTTCTTGATAATGAGGGTGTTGATATGGTTTCACATTCGACGATTTTTATTCACTCTGCACATTGTTTCATCTATCTTCTTTTCTGGAGACAATAACATCTTCTTTCCTCTTTGATTGGTCTTTGATTACTCTAGCCTTGGAGATAATACCATCATATTTGACATGTACATCCTCTAGATGAAGTTCAACTTCTTCAACTATCTTTTGGTGGCCTTCTTGAATCTTGTCTTCTTTCTCCTTTTGAAGTTGCAATGTCACCCCATTTATCAAATTTTGACATCCTTCTTCAATTTTGGATTTAATTTCTAATTTTACCTTATCAGTATTTAGGGATTCCTCAACCTTCATGTAAATTTCCCCTTCAAGTCTTTTGGTAGATTCTTCATCCAAGATCCCTGTTTATTTTTTATTTTTATAATTCTTCTTCACTTCATACAATCTCTTAACCTCATCCAATATTTTTTTATTATGGTTTATTAATCTACCTATTTCTTCATCATTCTTTTTCAATTCTTCCTTTGACTCATCTTTTTACGACTTTCCTTTGCTAGTCTTTCCCTATTTTAATATTTGAATTTCCTTAATGAGTGCTTCATTAAGGTCTCATATCTTACATAGCTCATCGCCCTTCTTCTTGATCTCTTCTTTTGCTTCTTTTAATTCATATTGAATTGTATGCATCTTCTCCATTTTTGTATCTCTAATCCATTTATTTGAGAATAGTTCTTCAAATTATTCCCATGTGGTGTTCCATCTAGTATCAAAATCAATACTCATCCACCACACCTGAGCTTCACCAAAAAGAAACTTCTTACTATTAAAATATTCCTATCATTATCTTTTACCAACCTCAACCATTCCATATGATTGATTTCTTCTTTATATTCATCTCTTGCAAATTTAGGTATTGCCATTGATTCTTGATTGAGGTCTACCCACAATCCTCGTCTTACATCATAAATATATTGAAAATTATATCCAAAAAGGTTATTATTATTTTTGCAACATATTATCATGTGTTTCCTCTTTCTAATTGCTTTTGAATTAGTTCAATTAGACATCCCAATCAAAAGTTATGATAGTTTTAAATGAACATACCTTTGAAAACCTTGATTTGGAGTCTATCCTTCTGGCTGACCTTCCTTCTGATCTTTTTATGAAATTTCCTCCCTTCTGATATGTATTTTCTGCAATGCCATAGGTCTACCCAAAATTTTATTTTCCAAATGAAATTTATGGTAACTTCCCCAAACCTTGCTAGTTTTTGGACTTTTATGGAGATAAAACTTTTACAGAATGCCACATGTCCAATATTTAATACCTAATTCTGAAAATTATATCAAAAATACTATGGACTGTCCTTTTTCAAATTCAACTTGTCTCGCTAAATTTGGTCCTTTCTGAATAATATATGACTATTTTACCGATAACACTTGTTTGATACTAGTAATAGGACTAGTCAAAAACCCTATATTCCACGGGGCATATCTATGAAAGTTTAACGACACATAAGTTGAAACTTGTACCACAAGTACCTTGATATGTTTTCTAAACAACCTCCAAGTTTATCTATCTAAATCATCTGAGAAAAAATGTTATAGTGAAAATCTAAAGATGACTTATTTAAAATGAAATTCAGGATGAGTCAAAAACCCTATCTTCCATAGGCTATATCTCTGAAATTATAATGACCCAGAAGTTGAAATTTGTAACAAATATACCTTGATGTATATTCTAAATAACCTTTAAGTTTCACTCTTTGAAGTATCCCATACAAAAATTATAGTGAAAATTCTAATATGACTTTCTTGGAGAAGAAAAACTCTAGGATCGATTCTTTGAAACCAAATAATTAAAAAATCAGATAAAATAGAAGTACACACCATGTACAACAATGTGAGTGTGGAGCACAAATCCAATATAGATAGCATAGATGAGTTACACAATAACACCTTAAATAATAGGATAACCTCCTCCAAATGTCCATATACATTCATACATCCAATTCACATGTCCTCAATAATGAATACATGATCTCTATAAATACCTATTCACACCTACACATGAGGCCCCTTTACTATTAGGTTGACCTTGTTACATATATTTTTACACATTGCATGTACATTTATCCCCATATATGCCCCCCATTGGGCTCATATCATATATGTTTAAACATATATGCCCCCTTGGGTCATAACACATTGCCACTCACCATAACTCCAAGTTGCAATAGAAACCCAACACTATTCCACTAGGTTCATTGATGAATTTAATGATAAATAAATAACCCTAACATCAATAATAAGAGACATTAATACAAATTAAACTAATCTTAACATCCCATCATTATCCAGTTTTGGAAAGAACCATAACTCTTAACCTCTTCCATCTCCTTCCCTCCTCAACTTTACTTTGTTAGTTCCTTCTTTTCAACTAGCCCTTTTTTTTATTTTTTCTTTTTACTTGCTTCCCAATGTTTAAGTTTTTATATGAATCTCATTCCTTTTCACATTTTCTTGTTTTCACCTCTTTTCCTTATAACAATTGTTGAGCTAGGATTAACAATAGGCATATAATCTTGTACGAATGATAACCCAGGATTAGTGATGGACATATAGTCTCATAAGATCCCTATAGATGTATAACTTATTATACTACATTTTATAATCCCATAGTCAAGAAATTGGTTAATTGTGGTTGAATTTCTTTAACTATTATTCATATTGTCTTGAATTCATTGATTATGGTTGATCTTTGTTGATTTTCATCAATTATGAATAAACACGATTAAATATGATTGACTTTAGTTTAAATTGGTTGAGTATGGTTTACTTTGGCTAACACTAATGGGATTGGGTGATACTTGGTTGAATTTCTTTAAGTTCCCTAGTGGAAGGTGATTGAGTATTTTTTACTTTTATCACGTTTGGTTGACTCTTGTTTACTATGGTTGACTTGGTTGACTATGATCGATTGTGTTTTAGTATGGTTGGATTTGGTTGACTATGGTTGGATATGGTTGACTCTTGTTGGCTTGGTTCAATGTGGTTGACTTGGATGATTATGATTGATCTTGGTTAACTATGGTTGATTGCAGTTGATTATTGCTCGTTTAATATGGTTGACTTGAATGACTAAGGTAGACTTTCATTAATTTTTTGTTGACTCTAGTTGCCTATGATTTCCTTGTCTGCTTGTGTTGACTTTAGTTGCATGTGGTTGACTATAGTTCACCATGATTGACTTGGATGCCTATGGTTGGCCTTGGATCGTTGTGGTTGAATTTTCTAGTTAAGGTTGGCTTCTATGACTAAGGTTCATTGTCGTTGACTTTTTTCGTTTGACTATGGTTAACTTTGGTTAACTATAGTTCAATATGATTGAATGTGGTTGACTAATGTCACATTAAGATGTTCAACAAGGGTTAAGTCACATTGCATACCATTTTTAAAGGTTATGTTACATTGCAATGTTTCATAGTGTTTCTTATGCATTACAATGTTCTACAATGTGACATTTACTTTACTGACTATGATTGAATTAAAGTTGACTAATCATGGTTGATTATCATTTACTTTGGTTGATTGTGGTTGAATATGATTTCTTTGATTATAGTTAAATATGATTGTATAATATTGATTATAAGAGATTTATATGTGGTTGATTGACTTACGTGAAGTTCTTCAAAGGTTACATCCCATTATGCTAGTTGAATACGGTCATGAATATGGTTGAATCATGGTTTCCTATTGTTAACTATAAAAAAAAACTATAATTCACTATAGTTGGTTAATTTATGTGAAGTTCTTCACAGATTTCCTCACATTGACATTCCTTAATTATATCAATTGAAAAGAGACATGGAAATATTTACTAATTCAAGAACCAATGCATAAACCAAATATTTATTCTTTTTAAGTTATTTATTTTTTTAGGTATTGAGTATTGTTAGTCCGTTTTAAAAGGCAAAGTAACTATTCCCTATAAATTCACACTTTTTCCATCTTGATTTAGTTAATATTTTATGGTTTGAAATGTAAATTTTCCATGTTGATATAGTTAATATTTTTATTTTTTAAATGTATTCCATGTTGATATAGTTAATATTTTTATTTTTTAAATGTAAAATTTGTTTTTGGATGAATATTAGATGTGGTTTATGATTTGAGAATGTCTATATTTTAAAATCTCAAGAAAAATATTTAGGAAAATATATTTAATTGAATATTTAATTTTATCTTTAAGTATCTATTTCTAAAGAAAAAGATTTGAAAAAATATATTTAATTCTATCTTTAAGTAACTAAGATTTTTTTTTTTTTAAATACATATATTTAATTGAATATTTAACTCTATCTTTAAGTAACTAAATTATTATGATTTACCATTTCACACATTGCCATTAGTGTGGATATTTAATTATTTATCATTTCTATATTAGTTAGAGATTAGATTTATGGTGAAATCAATAATAATAGTAATATAAAAAACAATGTTGTATAGTTTTGATAGAAATGGTGTAATTTTCAAAAAATTAATTGTTAATAATTTGAGTGGATCTAATGGATAAGAAAATATATTTCTTTTTTAAAAATCATAGATTTAAATATAGAGGGAGTAGAATATGTGTATCTCCATAAACTTTAACAATCAAATTGCAATAAAAAAAGATTGCTTATCCCATAATAAAAAAAACTAATAATAATAAAATATAAAATTATTTATTTTAAGAAATTCATCATACAAAATGTATTTGATTATTCAAACTAAAATTGCTTCATACAAATTTATCTATTTCTATCATCTATTTTTAATCATTTTAAATATTATTATTAATTAAACATCATATTACTATTATTATACCTAGCACAAATACTACCTAAAATGTTATATATAAAATGTTATATATAAATATAGTTATATTAAAATCAATTAATATATTTATATGTTTAAATATTACAAACAAAACATCATAAGTTATAGACTATCAGATTTAAATTTAAACCTTATGATATTTTTGACAGCGACATAGGTCTGACACCTAAGTATGAATCAATATTACAATTTTAAAAGTTTTTTGGACGTTGTATCTCATTGCAAGTTAATGGTTTATAAATTATGAAACAAAGAGTAAAAAAGTCAATTATGTAGTATATTTAGAAACGTCTTATCTTTTTTGGTTGGATTTTTGACTTATCATTAGAGGCGAGTAAAGTTTCAAATGATAATGAAAACAAGTGTTGAGGTGAAAATCAAGGAATAATTTCTTAGAACTAATATTTACTTTAGAATTGATTTGGATTTGTTAGAGATAGTTAAGATATTCACTCAACCATTCTCTTTAAGTTTAGAATAAGTTGGATTTCACAACATCTATATAAATGTATTGTATTTGGGCTTGAATATGTAATAATAGTAATAGCGTGAGTGTCTTGTGCGTGTGATATTTTTTCTAAGTTGGTATTAGAGCATAGGTTTGTGAGAGTATATAGTTTTTTGTATGAGTGATTGATGGAGTGTGAAAATTTATGTCTAGTTGTTAATGTTGGTTGATATTTAGTTTTGGGATGTTTGTGATTATTGTATAGAAGATAATCGTAGTGAATAGTAGGTACTCAAAAATCCATGGTGATTAGCATGTAGATGCCCATTTCAATGCCTACGAGGCTTCACCATCTTTAGTTTTAGAATTGGAGAGGGGTCTAGAGGGGAAATTGGTTATGTGGTGCCTCATATTTCTTCTCCTCGTCATCATCACTGAGAACAACCTACCAAAACATAGAGATGGAGGCGCCCAAGGAGTTGAGTGAGATTGTGTCAGTCACTCATTTGAAGAAAAACTCATATGCCAATAATTGTCCAATGTTTTTGTTTGGTGCATCATACGGCGGTATGTTGGCCATGTGGTTACGATTGAGAGTTGTCACCAAATATTTCAAAGATGTGAGTGAGATCTATTATCAGAACATCAAAGAATCCTAAGTAAAGATGGAGAAAGTTGCATCCAAACTTGAAGGCCTACAAAATTGACCAAACCATTTGATGGTGTGAACCACCAACTTCAACCCACGATCATAGAGTTTTCAATACTCTATCAACAACTAACATTCGACTGCTTATTTGGCCTCATATCAACACGAACAAGTGCTCAAATTTCATTTTCCTACAACGATGAATTTCTCTCTATCATAGATAATTCTACGCGGAAAAACCATTACGTGGATATACCTCTACACGGAAGCATATGTAAACAATACCAATGAGATCTGTCGTAGACAACTCTATGCACAAAACTCAACAAATAATACCAATGGTTTGCAATCAACTTTGTTCCGTCACAGGCAACTCTGTGCATGATACTTCAACAAATAATACTAATGGTCTGTAGCAACTCTGCACATGATTCAAAAAACAATAATAGTCTTTTGTATATCTTTAAGGAATGATTCCACTGTGCCAAATCATGACTGTCTATTCCTACGAAGAAAAATAATGAGGAAATGTTTTTTTTTTTTTTAATAAATAAAGTTTTAGAACTTGGCAGGAACTAATTGCACATAGTCTTTCCTATAAATGCATACATCAAGATCTTCAAGAGAAAAGATATTGAATGAAGTCAAAGGAATATACCAAGAAATTGCACACAAAACTAGAGATCTCAATTACAACATATTAGAATTACAATGGTTCTTTCGGTCGCTCAGACCTTAAACACGCAACACACAAATCACTTTTACATAGTCCTCTGAAGCACCCCTAACTATCCAACCTCCGTTTAATCTCCTTATAACCTTTGTCTAACCTCTCACACATACTTTTGTTACATAAAAACGAGAGCTAGATCTCTCGAGAACTCTAATAGATGCTTACAAATACTCTAAGGATTTCTATCAATCCCCTAACTTAGTATTTATGTTCTATTACATAGGAAAACACTTACACCTTTCAAACTATAAAATCTTCGATACCATCTAAAGTTATAATTCTAACAAATAAATGAAAAATTAGGGAACCAACTCCCTTGGTAAATGTTTATTGACCCATGTGGTCAATTCTCGATTTTACTGTCAGATGTTCCTGCATTAGTCTCCCATGGAAGAAAATAACTATTCATCAGGTCTTCAAAGTCTGTGCCATACTTGGAAATTTCTTTTATTGTATCTAAGTAGCATCCTCCACTGGTTGACCTTTCCATTTGACCAAGTACTAGAAACACTCTTTGCCTCTGGTTTTCTTTAGTACCTTCATATCCAATACTATCTCAATCCCCTTTTTCACTACTCTGGGTAGTTGTTCTTTCCATCCTATGTTCTGATATCCATCACTTATAAGTTCATCTGTTGAAACATCCTCTTTCTTCTTGAAGGGATACAAATTTGAAACATTAAAGATTGGAGAAATTTCAACACCACTTGGAAATTCTATTTCATATGCATTAGAAGAAAATTGTCTTAAAATTTTACATGGTCCAATATTTTTAAGTTTTAACTTGTTATATGTCCCTCAAGAAACCTCTATTTCCTCAAATATGTCATGACCAAGTCACCAACCTCAAAATCCACTCATCTTATCTTCATGTTTTCTCTCCACTTATACTTGTGGCTACTCTCTTGAAATTTCTATTTGATCCTTTCATGCAACTCTTGCATACTCACTACAAAATCCTCACCATCAACACTTCTTAATTCTTGTTTTCCCAAATTCCTCAACTCATACACTCTTATAGGATTAATTCCATACAAAATATGAAATGGAATCATCCATGTGCTTATATTTGGTGATTCATTATATGTAAACACAACTTGATAAAGCATATGATCCCACTTCTTAGGGTTCTCATTCACAAGGCTTAACAAAATATTTCCTAGACATCTATTTACCACCTCCGTTTTTCCATTAGTTTGTGGGTGATAGGTTGAACTAAAACTAAGATTAGTATCAAGATTCTTCTATAAGGTTCTCCAAAAGTGTCCCACAAATCTTGTTTCTCTATCTGAAACTATACTTTTGGGTAAACCATGCAATCTTACCACCTCTCTAAAGAACATATTTGCAATATTTGTAGCATCACTAGTTTTTTTACAAGCAATAAAATGTGCCATATTAGAGAATCTATTGTTATAGCAAGATTTGCCTCACCCCATGCAACTTGATTAAAAGGCCTTTTCCATTTCCCAATGCAGACTTGAAGTCCCCTTTTTCAATTCCCATAGCTAAAAAACATATTTTTCCACACATACGCACCCTAACAGCTATACAACATGTGTATACACAGGTTGCACCATTACAGCTCACGTACATAGGGTTTTGTGCCCAAAATTAAAAAATGGTATCAGGTTTCCATGTCACATCATGAGATCCATGATCCTTGACCTTCCATATATTGGAAAAAATTTGATGTGACCCTTCAGTTCCATTTGAAGGATATAAATGGGCCATATCCAAGTTGTGGAAGGGAGGAGAAGAATTCAACTTTGAGAGAAAAGTTACTCTAGAGAAATTATTCACTTCATATTGAGTCTGCATACCTTTGTCCTTTTAAGTCTGAACACATAGTTCAACCCCCAAGCTCTTCCCTATTTGATGGAGAACCTCATTGTCTCTCTTATATGAGCTTTCCTTTGGTGCAGGATTGAAGTGGTGGAGGCCCAACTGGAAGAGACTTAGTTTCTCATTCCTAACATGTCGACACATAAGTTTTTCATTCATACACTTTTGTTGATTACATTTTAATAGAAATACTCTTTTCTCATCCAATTAATGTCTTGCAAATATTTGAATTATTATTCCATCAGAGTATTTGTTATGAATATTGATGGATTATGCTATTGTATGTGCTAACTTTATATATTATCACCATATGCTTGCGTATCTTGGTTGTTGAGGACAAGTTGCAAGTGTATAGCTTTGAGTCAAGTTCTCAACGATGGACTTCATCAAACGTCTGGACGAGGTAGGCTCTTTATCTTGTCTTGTTAGCATGTTTGTTTATATAGCATACTTGATATTAGAGTTGATTTCTGCAGTCATTTCCATCTATTGTGGTTTACCCCATGCCATAGAGTGATTTTCCTCGTAACAAAATTGGCGACCATACTGGGGATGTAATCTTCTTTTTGGGGTTTGGAGTTTTTTTCTCCTTTGATTTCTATCAATTATCCTAAGTTTCTTTTCATCTAATTGCTTGAACTCCTATTTTCATTTTGATTCTGATTTTCTTGGCCTTATCCTTATCCTGGTAGTGTTTTAATACATATACATGGGTTTTCCCTTGACAAACACATACATACAAAAAATGTCTTTCTGTATGGTGTGTATATACGTGGTTTTCACCTGGACAGTCACATACATCATCCTTGTTTGCTTGATTGTTGAGTTTGGTGTTTTCTGGGTAATTTTTGATCGTTGCTGAGTCTTCTTGGATATCTATCATGAATGTTAAGTACATGCACAAATAAAGGGGAAAAAACTCATCACATGGTCCTCGCGCAAGCAGCCTGATGCATAGATTGTTTTACCATGCATTCCAGAGGGGGTACAGGCCACACCAAGTCTACTAGGTTGCATCGAAATACTAAGATACGTAGACCACGATGTGTCTGACACCATAAAATTCCAAGAATTTGCGTAGCAGGTGTATATGGAGAGCCTGGGAATAGGGCCGTTAGGATATCTAGTGCTAAAACCAAAGTAGTGGGTGGCAAGTTTAGTAAACACATGGATCCTTAAATTGTTAGATATTCCCCACTTCAAAAGGGGGAAAATGTGAACAATTGCATCAAGTAGTTGTTGGCGGTTATCCAAGGAGGCTTTTTGTGGTTGGATGAACCAATCTCAATCGATGTGGAGCTAATTGCATTCATCACATGAGGCCTTCCATCAAATGGTGAGAAGCCCACATAATACCTGGATGATAAAACAAAGGAAAAGGCCATCGTAGAAGATATGAAGAAGACTTATGGGATAGAAAGATGCTCATGCAGAATTATTATAAAGAGAATCAGTGATGCAACCACTTGGATGGAAACGAAGCTAATGGCACGCAAGCTCCTTCGAAAATGGCACAAGGAGGAGGTCCTTATAGGAGTTGTCGTAGTGACAACACAATGCGCAAACAAAACCATTCTTAGCTGGGCCCCTTATTTACTAAATTTGTTCCTAGATGACTGCAAGGATGCACATGACTTGGGAACAGAGTTCCATTACTTTTGGCTCATGATATTGATAATGTTAATTGGATGGAAACATCCTCCCTACTCATATTTTTGTGACAGAGTAGGATGTTGTCGTGTAGCACGATACACGTTGTTGGGAAGCACTTCGAATTCCAAGAGGAGAAGTGGTAATACCAACACTTTTTATCAGTATCTCAATGAAATACAAGACAACATAGCGAACACATAGAGGTTAACTCTGGAATTGGTTGCATAGTACCAGGGGATAGCCAACTTTAAGGCTACACGACACAACATGTGGATCCATGCACACAAGGATACAGAGAAAGAATGATCCATATTCAGGAGCGGAACAAACTGATTAACAGACTGAATACAATAAACACAAAGATATGAAGAACAACATAGATATCCAATGAACAATATCTTCTATTGAATAAATGAAATAGGCTGAAACTGTAAAACTATAGAATTGAAACACTTGCTTGAATGGTGGTATCTATCTATGAGAAGAGGCATGGATGCTACATGCATCCGTCTGAGCAAAATGATCACAATGAGGCTCCAGAGGCCTTTTTGATATTACTCATGAATTCCAAAACCCTAGACATCCAAAAACCTAACCCTGGGAGGTGAAACACCAAAAGTCATGTGGCCCCTTATGGGTAAGTTGGTACCTAAATTTCCCAGGGTCGTAACTTTTTCATACGACCTCCATTTTAGGCACATGATAACCCGTTGGAAAGGTCTTTTAGAGAGATACACATTACGCCATAAAACTTTGACTTTGTCTACAATTTGACCGTGGAGAGCCCCAAAAACACTATTTAGGGCTTTAAAATGGCCCTGGAAGTAGAGAAAGATGTGCTGACATGAAAACATACAAAATAATCCAGTTGGATTAGGTGAGAGGTCACCATTATCGACCTGGAAGATGTGTAGGGATTCAAACAACCCAAAAGTGTAGAACCCACAATTACAAATAAGTACAGAAGAACATGTTGAACTAAAAACTAACAAGAGGATCCAGTTGGAATAGGTGGGTGGTCACCAATATCCACCTGGATCAATCCTCCCCCTTTAGGAAGAAAAGGTCTCCATTGCGTTAAGCTCCCCCATCGAGTGAGGAAAATTCTGTTGGATTTGGCCTCGGGTGAGACACTTTCCTTGGTGTAGGAGTTGTCTTTCCTTGACAACCCGATAAACATGGATCCTCTACTGGTGAGTGCACTTGACCTGTGTGTCCACTATCTGATTAGTGGATTCTTGTTCCATGCAGTCAGGGTTGAGCTGTGTTGGTGTCAGTTGTTCTGCGATCTTTGAGGTGTCCAATAATGGTGGAAAATATGACTGAAGGAGGTCCACATTGAACACTAGGTGCAAGCTAAGGAATGGTGGAGTGTTGATCTCAAAAGAATTGTTACCCACAACCTTGGTGATGGTGTAAGGCCCATAGAAAAGTGGGAAGAGATTTCAATGGGGCCCCATAAGATGCTCCTTCTGCAAGTGTAACTAGGCCTTGTCTCCAACTTGAAAATGGTGTGGTATCCTTTGTTGATCAGGTGTTGCTTATACTTAGCATTGGCTTTCTGAAAAATCTCTTGGACCTATTGGCGGATGTGCTAAATCTTCTCAATGAATCTGGTGGCTTTTTTGGTCTCAGACTGAACATGGGAAGAGTCCATCTGTGTGGTTTCCAAAGGTAGTGCAACATCAATGGGACCCAAGGGTTGGAATCCCAGGCCCACCTAAAATGGGATATGGCCAGTGGAGCTATGGAGAGCCCTATTATAAGTGTGTTGAACATAGGGGAGACTCTCATCCCATGTACGCGGATGCTTAGAGTTGTACATGCACAGGATGTGTACAATCATCTGATTGATGACCTCTGTTTGGTAGTCTGTTTGGGGGTGGAAATCAATTGATATAGTGAGCTTGGTGTCCAATAGTGACCAGAGAATCAACCAAAATGTGTTGAGGAACTTGCTATCTTGGTCAGATATGATGGTCTCTAGTATCCAAAAATGGACCAACACTCGTTCAAGGAAGAGCTTGGCAATATCTTCTGTTGTGATGTTCTTCTTCTAGGTTGTGAGGATGGCCATCTTTGAAAACTGATCAACGACCACAAATACAGAATCATTTGGTGGATGAAAGGCCAAACATGTAATCCATTGAGATGGATTCCCAAGGCTTCTCGAGGGTAGGAAGAGGGGTGTATAATCCTTTCTTCTTGATGGATGGCTTGGAAATGGCATAGGAAATGCAAGATATGATATACTTGTTGATGTCTTGTCGAAGTTTTGGACAATAAAAATGTTTCTGGAGAACGACCATAGTTTTCTCCATGCCAAAATGTCCTGCCACCCGATTGTAGTGGGCTTCCCAAATCATCTTTTCACGTTTTCTTGCGGGAACAAATAGATGGCCCAGATGGCATAACATCTCGTACTGAATGTGAAATTTGGTGACATTTTCACTTGTACCCAAGAGTTGATAGGTGGTGGTGAAGTTTGGATCTTGCTGATAAAGTTGGCACCACTCAGATGCCTCATGTACACAAGAATAGAGCACAGTGGTGAGTGCAGCTATGGGAGGTCGACTGAGGCAGTCAATGACATGATTTGTGATCCCTGTCTTATACTTGATGTTGAGATGAAACTGTTGCAGGTAGGTGGACCAATTTTGATGGTGGTCTCTCTTCAACTTCCCCTGTGTCTGTATGAACTATAGAGGCTTGTGATTAGTGTGGATGATCATCTCCTTTCCCGGAATGTAATGTTTCCAGTGAGGAAAGGATTGTACAATGGAATACATTTCCTTTTCATAGGTGGGGTATTTCTAGATAGTATATGAGAGTGTCTCACTATGGTATGCCACCGGATGACCATGTTGAGTGAGAATTGTGCCTACAACATAGTCATATGCATTAGTCTCAATATTGAACGATTGTTGTAGATCATGCAAGGAGAGTACTAGAGTTGAGCACAAGCGATGCTTCAGATCATCACATGCTCATTGTTGTTCCTTCACCCACACAAACTTTTCCTTTCCATCACCCATGGTCATGTGGTTGAGGACCCATGAAATATGGGAGAATCCCAACATGAACCATCGGTAGAAATCGGTCAGTCCCAAGAAGCTCTAAAGCTCAGTTAGTGTGTTCGGGGATGGCCAGTCATGGATGACTTGGATCTTAGCGGGATCGACATGTACCCCATGATCATAAACAATGTACCCCAAGTATTGGACCATGTTCATGCCAAAGGAACATTTTTCAAAGTTGACATATAGCTTGTGTTGTCGCATAGTGCTCAAAACCTGTTGAATATGACACATGTGCTCCTCCCAAGTTCTCCTGAAGATGAGGATGTCATCCAAATATACCACCACAAAAGAGTTGGTGAAGGGTATCAATACATCATCCATCAACCTCATGAAATTGGCTGGTGAATTTTTTAAACCAAAGGGCATGACCAACCATTCGAATAGACCTTCTTTAGATTTGAATGTTGTCTTCTAGACATCAGTTGGTTCGATGGGAACCTAGTGGTAGCTATACTTTAGGTCAATCTTTCTAAAGAACATTTTCCCCTTGAGTTGGTCAAGGATGTCATCAATCTTGAGAATTGGGTACCGATTTCTGGCTGTGATCTTGTTTAATGCTCTGTAATCAATGCAGAGTCACCAAGTCTTGTCTTTCTTTTGCACCAGTACCATCAAGATTATGCAAGGGGAGGAGTTGGGTTTGATGTGGCCCTTTTGAAGAAAATATTGGATCTGATGCTTGATTTCGTCATTTTCCATTAGCGAGCGATGATAGACTAGTCCATTAGGCAGAGGTGCGCCGGGGGTTAGGTAATTTGGATGCTTGACTTGGCAATGCGTCGGTACCCTGATGGGTGAGGAGAATATGTCTTTGTACTCCTCCACAATCCCTTCCACTTGCTTCTTCTGCAAAGAGAGGATCTGTGTAGAGGCCACATATGTGGAGACGACCTTTTTCTTACTGTGAGCATGGATCACAAAGAAGATGAACTTCTCGGTCTATGAAATGACCTTACTGCATTTCTTAGCAGATATTAAAGAAATAGCGATAGGCGATGCTACCTCTGGTATCCTATACAATTGTATACCCAAAGTAATAATAACACTATGGGGTCTAGACTCATACACAACATGACGCTTCCACAAATATGGTTGTCCTAAAAGAACATCACAAACTTCAAGGGGAGAAATATCACACAATACCTCATCTTTGAAGGGCTTGTTGTCATAGGGAAGACAATAGTGTTGGCTAACATAGAGTTTTTTTCCTTGGTGAAGCCAGCCGATGGTGTAGGGATGCAGGTGTGGTGTCATCGGTAGGTCCAACCACTTGATGACCTCTATTGAGATCATGTTTTTCTGACTACTGCTATCAACAATGAAATGAAGTGGATCCCTCTTTACCCACATATGTGAGTGAAAGAGGTGTTCCCCTTCCTCTGGTTCTTTTGGTTTGCTTGGTTGGACTTTGGTGGTAGCGATAGTCACATTGGGTTTAACATTGATAATCTGATTCCCTCCTTTTATGTTTGATTCAGAATCAGAACCAACCTCTAACTCGGAAGACTTCATCTCGACCATGAGTGACTGCTTGGAGCGACATTCTTTAGTTTTGTACCAAGGTATTTTATGGTATTCACACCATTTTCCCATGTCCTTCTTTGTCTTCTCATTTCTTTTCTTGTGTTGTGGCTTGGAATGGTGGTCTTGAGAGTGGCCATATTTTCTTTGTCCCTTGTTGTGAAGGTTGGGGCCACCTTTTCCCTAATTCAATTGTGAGGATTTTTCATATCCAAACTCTCACCTCTTCTGCTTAAATTTCTGCTCGATCTTGATAGTATATCTATAAGCGATACCCAATGAAGCAATGTCTAGAAACTCCATTTATGTTTGAATGTTTCTATGCAAAAAACTGCGGTATTTGAGCACCATATGTCGCTAAGAGTCTTTGATACCCAACTTGGTGTGCAAGGTATGGAAAATATTGGTGAAATTGGTACTGTCTAGTCCCTTTCTTGACGCAGGGTGGTCCATCTGGTGTACTAGTCCTCGTAGCTTCCAATAGGGTAATAATGCTCTTTAATGGCATCCCAGAAGGAATCCCATGTAGGGGAAACCACAAATATTTCAGATTCCTCTATGGCCCTTTGCTCAGAGTAAGTGTCCCACCAGTCCTTAACATGGGGGACAACCTTGAGGAGTGAAAAAGTAATATTTTCCCTATTGGAAAAATTATGGACCCAAAAATACCCTTCAAGCAGATTCAACCATTTATCTACAACATCTCCATCTATCATTCCTTCAAATAATGGAATATAAAAATTTACCTACAACCTTGAAGGGGGTTTCATGGTCGCTTGATGAAGATGCTTCTCTTGTGGGAAACTGCCAAAGGATCTGCGCAAAGTTGTCCATCATTTCATTCCTTTTTCACGCAAGGGATTCCTCGAGAAACATTTTAAAAGGATCTCCTGCTCCATCATATTTATTTTCATATCCCATGGGTTGTTGTCAGGCTCAGTGCGATCAATCTTGAAACAACTCAATTGGTTTGAGTCCCAACTTCTTGTACCCAGATCTTGTCGGGGACATGCACAAAGAAAAATAAATGAAGAGCAAATCACTCTGATACTATTGATCTAGATTTAGGAGTGGAACAAACTAATTAACAAATTGAATACAATAAACACAGTGATATGAAGAACAAAATAGATATCCAGTGAAAAATACTTTCTATTGAATAAATGAAATAGGCTGAAATTGTAAAACTACAGAATTGAAACACTTGCTCGAATGGTAGTAGCTATCCCTGAGAAGAGATGTGGATTCTACATGCATTCGTCTGAGAAAAATGATTACAATGAGGATCCAGAGGCCCTTTTGATATTACTAATGAATTACAAAACCTTAGACATCCAAAAAACCTAACCCTAGGAGGTGAAACGCCAAAAGTCATGTGGGCCCCTATGGGTAAGTTGGTACCTCAATTTCCCGGGGTGGTAGCGTTTGCATAGGACCTCCGTTTTAGGCGTGTGATATCCCATTGGAAAGGTCTTTTAGAGAACTACACATTACACCATCAAAATCTAACTCCGCCTACATTTTGACTATGGCGAGCCCAAAAAGCACTGTTTAGGGCTCCAAAATGGCCCTAGAAGTGCAACAAGATGTGTTGACATGAAAACATACAAAATAAGACAGTCTGATTGGGTGAGAGGCCACCAATATCCACCTAGAATATGTGTAGGGATTCAGACAACCCTAGAAGTGTAGAGCCCACAATTACAAAGAAGTACAGAAGAACGTGTTGAACTAAAAAATGACAAGAGGAGCTAGTTGGAATAGGTGGGTGGCCACCAATATCCACCTGGATCAAAGAATGGCTACAACTTCGATTCTACATCAACGTAGAGAAATTTCAAATGGAAATTAAATATTGGAAAGAGGAGTGGAAGATCCCAGTCATCACCAAGGACATGCCCAAGGAAAAATAAGTGGAAGCAGGGTCATCCAAGACATTTACAGTAGGCAATGTCATGACCAGGAAATCAACACAACAGGTGAATCCCAGTCAAAATAAGGGTGGTTCCCCAAAGAAGGATGCATAGGTAGGAAAGAAGGAAATTTACCCAGTGCATGAACAACAAGGAAGAAGGGGACACAATGACACATAAAACCCCATCAAAAACTACTCAACAAGAGACAGAGCCACCCAAATGACGAATCATACATACAGGTGGGTTGCACAAGAAGGTCAATTCCCACAAAAAAATCCCGAAATACAAAATCACCGAGGATGATGTTGATCTAGTCGCATAGAGGGTGTAGGAACGCATAACGGAGGAGTTTGAATAGGCCAAGAATAAAAGAGGAAGGATAAAGAATGAGTTGGTTGACATTAATCAGGTTTTGGAACAGATACAAGAATCCCAAACACAAGATAGGGGAGTAGAACTGATCCCCCGACCGACATAACCAAGGGACATAACGACGCAGAACGAAGAAGACACAATCCAACTCGTAGCACAAGTAAGTTCAAGCTTCCAGATAACAATAGACATGCTGCAGGTTGAACATTCCATATCATAGATGCCACTTAAAGATTTGGCGGAGGTACAACTGGTATTAGCTAACATACCAACAAAGGAATTGTACAAACTACAAGTCAGTGTTGCACAGGAAGTGCAATCGTGAGCCAGAGAAGATGCACATAATTGCAAGTAACCAGAGATGAAAAGGATACATTGGAGATGGTGATAGAATAGGTAAATATGGAGACACGGGAGGAGAAGCAACACAAAGATAAATTGATGAAGTTGAATTGGACATAGTACCCCTTGATGTATGTGGAGTAATGTTTGGAAGCCCCTACATGTATATGAGGGATGCAATATTCATGTAGAGAGCTAACAAATACTGACTAATCAAGGATGGGAATTCCTACATCATCAACACACATAAATTCAAGTCAAAGATCTCACTAGTAAATGTCAACAAAGACAAGAAGTTGATTAGTTCTAGTAATAAATATGTTTTGTTGTTATTAAGACAAAATCAGTCTGATGATGAATCAATGAGAGTGAAGACATCCCTGGAAGGGTGTACTAAAGAGAATAACCATCACTTAGAGGATTTTATATAGGAATACAAAGGAGTGTTCCAAGATCCTAAAGGGATACCACCTAAGAGGGAAGTGGAACATGAAATCCCACTATTGCCAAACTTCCCCTTGCCAAATATTGGGCTATATAGACAGTCTGTTATGGAAGCAAATGAAGTAAATTAATAGTTGCAATAGTTTTTAGAGTAGGTTGTGATTCGACCATGTACCTCACCTTGTGGGTCAACGATCATAATTGTGCCCAAGAAGGATGGGACTTGGAGAATGTGTATCGATTACAGGGAATTGAACCAGATTACACTGAAGAATCAATATCCTATGCCAAGGATCGATGATCTATTGGACTAGCTGGAGCATGCCACGTACTTCACTAAGATAGATTTGAAATCAGGATATGACTAGGTATGAGTCAAAGAATAAGATACCTCGAAGACTACCTTCAAGACAAGGAAAGGTTTGTATGAGTGGTTGGTTATGACATTCGGTTTATGCAATGCAATAACTACATTTATGAGATTAATGGATGATGTATTACACCCATATCTAGATTCATTTTTAATTTTTTACTAGGATGATATACTGGTTTATATCACTACCTAGGTGGAGCACATCTCACATCTTATGTAGGTGTTAGAGACTTTTAAGAAGCACCAAATATTGGCCAATCTCAAGAAATGTGAGTTTTCTCAATAGTATTGGGTGTATTTGGGGTATGTGATCGATGGAGGGGAGATCAAGATAGGTCCCGTAAAGATGGAGGCCATCCTGAAATGGCCAGTTCCTACAAATGTCACTGAAGTTAGGAGTTTTTTTGGGGCAACAATAATTGTAGAAGTTCTTAGTTTCATTTATAGTAGTAGCTTCACCATTTCACATCATAACAACCAGTGGTAAGAGTTTCTAGTGGGGGAAGAATTAGCATAAGGCCTTTGATGAGATGAAAAGAAAGATCAGTCAAGCACTAGTGCTCAAACTACCAAACTTGAAAAATCTCTTAGAATTGGAGACAAATGCAAGTGGGTATGCCATGGGAGAAGTACTAATGTAGGGAGGAAGGCATTTCTTCTATCATTA
This sequence comes from Picea engelmannii, assembly GCA_009831015.1. Taxonomy (NCBI): domain Eukaryota; kingdom Viridiplantae; phylum Streptophyta; class Pinopsida; order Pinales; family Pinaceae; genus Picea; species Picea engelmannii. The sequence continues at coordinate 107,175 of ML777198.1, forward strand.
TGAGTATTTCATAGGGATTTTCTCAACTACCATACCTACAACAAGGAGCTCTTTGTCTTGGTACAAGGTGTCAAAAAGTGGAAGCATTATCTAATGAGAAAGGAGACCATCATCCACACATATAACCATCCACTACAATATTTGTAGGCCCAAAGTAAGCTGCAAAAAAACATGCATTATAAGTGGATGGGGTTTTCACAACAATTTAATTTGGTAATAAAGTATAAGAAGAGTAGCACAAATAAGTTTTCAAACATGTTGTCATGACCACCCACATCAAAGATTACAACTTTGGTAACTCTGATGCACATAGAGTCTTTTACCCATGATGCATACAAAGAGGCATACAAAAAAGATGAGGACTTCAAGGAGGTGTTTCAATAGCTACAGGGCCAAATTCATATAGAATAAGGTGATTACAAGGCTAGATGTCATTTCCAGAATAATTTACATTACAATCTTGACAAGCTCTGTGTCCCTAAAGGTGAAAAACTACAACTTATTAGATAGGCTCACACCTCCAAGGTTGTAGGACATTTTGGTGTTGGGAAGACAATTGCCAATTTACAAGGGTATGTGTACAGGCCCAAAATGAAAGAAGATGTAGCACAATATATTAGAGGATGTATACTTTGTTGTACTAGCAAGCCCAGTAATAGGAAGCAAGGTCTATACCATCCCTTACTTGTACCCACTCAACCTTGGGAAATCATTTCCATGGATTTTGTGGGAGGTTTACCAACCACACAGAAGGGACATGACTATTTATTTGTGCTAGTTGAGAGGTTCAAAAAAATGTGCATTCTCATGCCTTGTAAAAATACCATCAATGGAAAAGAAGCGAAAAACAAGTTCTTTGAACAAGTTTGGATGCACTTTGGGATACCAAGGAACATCATCTTAGACAAGGATATTGGATTTATCAATGCATTTTGGACTACATTATTGGAGAAGATGGATGCTAAGTAGAATAGGTCTACAACATTCCATCTACATACAAATGAGCATACATAAGTAGTCAATAAGACTTTGGTGCAACTTTTGAGGGGTTACATTCAGATGCATTTGAATACCTAGGATGAAAATATGATCTATATACAACACTCTTATAATAGAGAAGTCAACACTTCTACTGGCAAGTCACATTTTGAACTTACTTTGGGTATTTTCCACCTTCACCCTTAGACATTGTATATGGAAAACAAGGAGGAGTGAGGGAGGACCTCATAAGAGATGCATTAAAAGAATATATTTTTTTTAGATGATTAGGCATATCCATTTGCAAGTACACGAGACACTGAAGAAGTCATAATAAAAGTACAAGGCTAGACATGACTGACACCGAATAGAGAGAACATTTAGAGTGGAAGACAAATTATGGTTACAACTAAATAAGGAAAGGCTACAGGGCCCTGATAAGAATACTAAGGTTCTATGGTATGGTCCTCTTAAGGTATTGGAAAAAGTAGGAGATAATGCCTACAGACTCAATCTACCCCCTTACATGCACATTTACTCAGTAGTGAATCTGGAGAATCTCAAACTCTATGAGCCTTCCATGTTGGATCAAGAGGAGGAGAAGGTCCTACCTTCCATAGAGGACTTAGTACCAGATGATCCGGTGGAGTTAGTAGAGGACACAATTTTGCAGAAGCGGTCTAGAACTAAAAGATAGGGGCATCATGACATTATTGGGTTGAAAGTACAACTTCCAGGAAAAGAAAAGTGGTACTCTAGGGAGAAGGTAGAGGAAACATTTCCTCACCTCATTCAATAAATATTTTTTGGTCCAAAATCCTCCCTAAATGGGGAGGTATGACCTAGATTGGATCATTATATTATTTTTCATCTATCTCAATGCTTTTAGAGTGGAAAAAATTGGAGGAATAATCTTGGAGCGTCATTTTAGTGGAAGATCCCAGTTTGGAAAATTGGGGTTTGGAACCTTCCAGATCCATTTTTAGGTATTAAATGATGTTTTGTATGGTTCTACTCTTCAGAACGTGTGTACACCCCCTTGAATGTGTTCTACACTCCAATACATATCCAACGATGTAGACCGTGTGTCAATCAGAGTCTGTATGAAAACATTACACTTCTCGCAAGTTGACCTTGACCACCATGGTACGAGAGGATGCCACACTTGCCCCCATTACTCATGCATATGGATATAGCCACATGAGGAATTTCAAGAATATTCTAGAAGGTTCAAAACTCTACCATAATTGAGGGTTGAGAAAGTAAAAAACCTACCCCTAGATGGCTATTGGGCTATGTTAAATACCAGGCCACTAGGAGGACAAGGGGTTCCATTCAATGTTATTATATTTTCTTCCATAGCAGAGAAGAGAAATTGGGAGTGGGAAATTAGAGAGAATAACAGAGGGGGTTAATGTTCTTTAGCATCCTAATAGGCCACAAGTATCAGGTAACTCCATAGATAGTTCCTTCTCCTTTGTACTTGCATTATTTCCATACCAGAGAAAAGAGAGCAAAGAAGCCTCACCTTCTAGCTATGTTTTCTCCTGTAAGGGTTTCCTAGAGAAAATATTTGTGTTGTCTTTTGGATGGTGTGCGATTGTATTTTTTTTTTAAGTTCACAGGAAATTTTTTATTGATTTTTTTAAATATCATACAAACCAAAAATTCTTTCTGCTGGCCTGCCACTTGAGAAACCAAACCAACAACAAAGATAAAGACCATCCGACCAAATATATTGTTTATGAAGTTTCCTAAAATCAATAAATACAAGAGATTCCATAGTTACTACAGAAATACCAAGTTTAGGCCTATTGATAGCTATCATTATACAAAAAATCTAATTTGGTACCCAACTTCACGGGGCTGAGGAAGGCGGAGGATTTGTTGGTTGTGCTTCATTGAGCCATGATTGCTGGTGACAAGATGTTGGGGGAGGTGGCATATTCTGGTGAGATGGCGGGAGATGAGCGACGATCTCTCTGACCATCATATGAAGACCATCGAGATGAAGCTAAATAATATTTTGAGCATATTCCCTTGTATGGATAATATTTTGAGGTATTGATGTGCCAGTATAATTCAATAGTCCTCCAATAATGGGTGTCCTGACCTCTTGGATGGCCAACATCTAGGACCCAGTGAAAAGTGGTCTGAGTTACTTCAAAGTTAGTAGTCATTTTCCTCTCTAAACCAACAGTGTCTTCCACTTCCTCGTAGTTCTCTGGAAATGATGAGGAGTATTTGATTCATAATTTTTGGCTGCATTGTAGGCCTCTTGTTGAAATCTTGAGTCAAGATTACCCCCTTGACGCCTCAAGGAGGAATCCCCAGGGTTTTTGGATCTGTGTCTGTAGCTAGGAGGATAGCCATGTCTGGGAGCCATGGTGTCATGGATGAGGGCACATAATGAAGGATGATACAAGGTGGAAAGAGGGGTTAAAGAGGGCCACTCGCTATCATAAGAGAGGGACTTGAAGTCCATAACCAAATTATCGAGTTGCATATCTGAAATCAATAAATGTGTAAGGGTGTCATTCCTCATTTGGTATGCAGAGCATGTCACAGAGGGGGATATCATGGAGGTTAGAATGAGTCTAAGCGGTGAAAGGACGACTCATAAATATCATTTAGAGCTACATCCCCATGACCTTGTTGGTTGTGCCTCAAAATCCTTCCTAGATCCGAGGACACATGGGATATCCCATGTATGTTGACCTCATATTCCTCAGGGGGACCCCCTACATTAAATGTTAATACAAGGCATCGATGCTAGGGTCTTTTTGATGGGTGCTAGTTGGAGTAGAGATGAATTTGGTTGAGTCCACTTGGCTCTGTTCCTCGTCCATTCATCTTAGTTGGAAATAATATTCATGGGAGGGCACATGGTTTATCACTCCTTATGTCTCAAGAGGAGCACCCTGCTTTAAATTTTGTAGTTGTCTTCCAGTGGAGGGGTCATTTCGTCGGACGACATAATGGTTAGAGAGATGACCGGGATTACTATCCCTTTGACTACCATTGTTTGATCGCACAAGAGCTCGTAAATGATGGTGTTTTCCACACGCTAGAGGAGAGGTTCGCGAAGTGAGATCTTTGTCCTGGGGAGCTTTTCCATTAATGTGACACCTTTTTGTCTCAAGGGGATTTGTCCCTTCTTCTCTCTTCCCAAACACCCCATCCGGGGAGTGTGTGATTATATTTTATTGTTCTCTAATTTCCACATTTTATATATTTCATGCATAAGAAGAAAATCAATAACTAAAAATTATGGACTCTAAAGGAATTTAACCTTCATAGTGTATATTTCAGTTTTCTTTATTAGCTCTGTTGTGATGAATTGTTCGAGTGGAACCTCCACAAAAGTTTACAAATCATTTGGTGTGAACGTAAATTCCACTACTATAATGACCATCCTTCTCACCATCACCATGTTTAGAAACATTATATATATGGTGAGCTGGTGTGAGTATAAATGCCACTATTGTAACAACCATCCTTCCCACCATCTCTATGCTCAATGGTAATGCCATTCTCCAATGCCTAGCACAAGGGTAAGTGGAAATCATGTGTTTGGTAGAAAAAGTGTAAAAGGATGTTAATGGGTTACTATGCATTGTATTAATAGGTTATTGACATGCCCTAATGACTAAGTATGGAGTAATAAATAATAAACATTTACCCTATTAAATATCAACTATAGATATCTGTCAAATGATTAAGAATATACATTATTGAGGAAATATATTCTTTGATCATTAAAATCAAAATTAAATGCGTTATAATTTTAAGTAGGGAATTCCTATCTATATAACAAAACATTGAATTCCTTGGGGTACTCATGCACCATATGTATCTACCCTCCGCCTCTTGGTATTTTTAGTACATTATACATATGTATAAATGAGAGCAAAAAAATGTATAAGTACATACATTTTTATAAGTTTTGTATATATACATAAATACACTTGTAAATTTAAAGTAATTTACCTATCCTAAGTAGTGGTTCTTGTTCATACTCCAACACAGGGAAAGATGGGGACTCATTGCATTCTTCACGGTGCATTAATATATGGGATTCATTTGAGGTTCTTGTGCACACTATACAGTCTACTGAATTTCATGTCACCTCTTATGATGGTCGAGGAAAAAACCAAACTAGGGGATGATGCACTCTTTGATGGGACGATCCCCTAGGATACATTTTCATAATATGAATAATTTAAATGATCTTATTAATATGAATATGTAGATACCATGAACATTGTTAGAACAAAAAGAATTGTATATGTACATTTGTAGATACCATGAATATTGTTAACATGAGCACCAATGGATGCATTTGACCATCATCTATTATGATCAAATGAGTCTTGATATGTTCCTCTCCCTCAATCTCGTTAGGATGTCTACACCATGTATACTAGGGCGACTCTCTCTCATTTCCCATATAACTATATATAGGTAGTTATTCATAAGAGAATAAATTAAGCATATGAAGTAAGAGTATGTATCCTTCTGAATTAAGATTCTCATATGCCAATTTAATGTAATTTGTGAACTACTTTTGTTTGTACTCAATAGGTTTTATATGTAAAAAAATGAAAAAAATAGGTTCTATATGTAAAAAAATGAAAAAAATTCAAGGGCATGGTTCAAAACATATCATATTTTACAATCAAAATTAACATGTGTAATTTGTTTAAACTTGTTGTTTAGAAGAAGGGATTAGAATGCTAATTTAAAGTTTGATGTTTCATCTTGCGTTTAAAGTTTTTTGTTTAATATTATTGTTTTCAATAAGGGATTATATTATTGTTATGTAAGCTCATTGTTTGAGTTTGTTATTTAATCTTTCTATTTAGAATAAGGGATTATAATTCTATTATGTAAGTTAGTTGTTTAAATCTTGTCGTTAGTTCCTGCACTAAAGCATATTAATTTTGCACCATTGATGGCACCAAGCCATCATCAATAGTGAAAAATTTAAATTCTGCGGTGCATAATACTAAATATGATGTATATATACAACATGTATGATTATCGACTAAATAAATCTACTAGAAATTAATGAAAAATTAAATTTGAGACACTTTCTACATGCTATTCACAATAATGTCTATATTATAATTAATAATGGATTTAATTCTCATCCTATGATCCTAGTAAATATTTGGTTAGGTCTTGAAAAGTATTTGATGCAAATCTAGATGAAGCACCTAAAAAATCCAAATAGAATGTTAGATTAGATCAAAAACCCATGATATGGAAAACAAATTTCATCTACAGATCTTTTAGGAACGATGAGAAGGACAAGTTGAGGAAAGAAAATGTTGTTCCTCAAAGAACATGAGGAATGCCAAGAAATATAAAAATAATAAGGACAAGTCTATTGAGGATAGGTTTGATGACATAGAGAAGGTTAATGAACATAATTGAGCACTAATACCAACTAGAGGATGCCAAGAATCTAATATCAAACATAGCTAGATAAAAGTTGTACTTTATATCCCCTACTTCCCATTAAAAAATGAAGTGTTTTATTAAATCCTCCATTATTTCAATTCCTTAAGAATAGTGAGGAAAAATAAGCATTCTAGTTAATTGAGAAAACTATTGTTGATCTAAGCCAAACCTTAAAAAAACACAGATTACAAAGTTTGATGATAGCTAGTATATAACAAAAAACTTGGAATAATTGACTATACAATCTTAATATTAATGTATTCTTTCCGTGTCTGGTATATTTTCTATGCCTCAATATAGGATTCTCATGACAAGTTGCATTGAACTAAATTTTTTCTAATATTTTCTCTAAAAATATGTTTTATCATGTTTTGATTATAAATGTTTCAATTCTTCTTATAACTCTTTTTTTCCACTTAGTAGAATTTATGAAATTACGTATTAGTAAGTGTTTGAAGACTATTACTTAGTTTAAAATTAACCTGATTATCATTTTCTCTTTCTTCGGATGTTTCACTAAAGCCTAAATCGATTCTATCTATAGATAGGGGATAATGTAAAATTTGATTATATATACTTCTTGTTAATACTAGGTTAGGGTTTTTACATCCTATAATTTTTTTTATTTAAATTGGTTATGCTCTTGTTAAGTATTTCTACAAGTGGGGGAGAATGTAAAAGTTGATTATGTATACTTCTTATCGATATTAAATTCTGGTCTTTAGATCGTACAATCCTTCTTCCAATAGAGTTTTCTTTTGTCAGTGCATGGGTTTTGGTCTTAACATCATGTAACCTTTATTTTTAATGTATATTTTTTTATAACACACTTATGTTCTAGTCACAAAGGAAACAAACATTTTCATTAACTTAGCCAAGGATTTGTTGATTGGAACTTAAAACATGTTAAAAAAAAATAATGTTCCTTGGAAAAATTTAGATAATATAATTCCATGGTTGATGCTACAAACATAGTGTTAGAGGAATCATTGCATTGTTTAGTTATTAGTATTTATTTTACTATAGTGTCACATTTAGAAAGGACTAGCATTCAAAACATGTATCTATTAAAATTAGTTATGGTTCAAGGTTTACATATTGATTTGAATAAGTGAGCCAAATAAGTGAGTTGAGTAGGTGAGCCAAGTTGAATAAGGAGAGATAGAAATGATGAGGTGATGTCAAGCTAAACAGGGAGAAACGGAAACAAGAAAGTGGTGTTGAGCCAAATAGGGAGATTAAATAGATTGAGTGAAGAGACAAATAAGGACATGGATTGATCAAGTGAGATTGAATATGAAAGATCATAATGATGTCATGAGAGACTAACACAATGACCATAAATGTATGGAGAAATGTGCAATGCTAGAAAAAAGTGTGGGGATTCTACAAAAATATTTTATATAAAAACCTATTTTCAATCAAAATATTATTTCAATTGAAAAATATTTTTGAGAAAAAAAATGTTTTCATTCAGGAACATTATTTTTGCCCATGAATATTCTAAAACATAGATTTTTCCAATGCTTCAAACAAAACAAAGTGCCATCAAAAAATAAATTTAAACAAAGTGCCATCAAAAAATAATTTTTCACCGAAAGCATGTGGTTGTTAAATTTAACCTTCCGTGAATATATTTATGGTCGATTGTTGCTGACATGTTTTTGGATGAAAAATATTTTTACTTATTTATTTATTTAATTTTATTTTTCATTGAAGATTTTTGTATGGACATCCTTGTGACAACTTGTGCCGCAAATTTGTTACCCACATTCATGGATTCACCCCATCATTGCATCAATTGTCCATGTATAAGGCCAATTAATTAATATGACTAATTATAATGTTGCAATGTACGGTTATCATAAGGTTAATTATATTATGACTGAGATTAATGTGATCCACCCATATCAACAAACCCAAAATTATTTTCTCAATGCTTTGATTTGAACCGGTTCCATTGCCTGGGTACCTCTAAAATTCACTCTCTTAGGCTGATAAATATTTTTGATACCAATTAATTAATAATGCAACAATAAAGAAATACAATACTAGCAAATGCATTCATCAAGATTCTTGCTAATTGTGAATTGTAATATTAACATGCCATGCAAAACAATAACCAACAAGCAAGCATGGTATAAACACATCATATCTTAGAGATAATGATAATAATATACATCGGAAATAAATATACAAGTAGAGATAACCATGACAAAGAGAACTTATCTTTATCAAAACCAGTCAACAACTAGCTGCAGACCAAGGACGTTCCACCAAACCTTAGACATTGTTGTTCCAAGTCTCAACAGGAGGTAACCCCTTAGCAAGGGCTATGAATCCAAAAGGATGTGTTTTAGGCTATCACTCAACTTCTCAACTAATCAACATTCAAGCTCTCACAGGTTTCTCACACACAATAAATCCAGTTTACCAGCTCTCTCTTTCCCCCTAGTCTACACCACCCAAAGAAAGTGAACCCCCTTCACTACCACACAGTCCCTCGAACATCCCACCTCTTTCTTGGGCTCCAGTGCCCTGATCAGGAAATCTTAATGTTGGAAACTCTCAAGATTATTAGTTGTGGACAACTCTCTCTCAATTTCCATTATTCTCATGAACATAGGCACTCATTCCATCCTGGAATGACCATAAATTAATTACATATAGCCAACCGTGGTTTTTGGTCTTCAACAATTCATTTTCCTTTCCCCATGCATAGCCAAGAATGAGAAACAAAGTGAATTAGAGAGGAAAAAATCCAAAAATGAATTTTGGTTCACAATGAATGTCCAACCCCCAAGACAATCAATAACATGGATTAAATATCAAAAGCATAATGTGGGATTCCCCTAAGAAGCTCATGTAACCCCCTCTTTCTCTCCAAAATTCCAAGGTGAGTAAAATAAAATAATTTCAAAGTGTAAATTCTTAGCCCCCTTAGATTCCCCCCTGCCACCGCCCACCCCCCCCCC
>ML777198.1:116643-148015 GCA_009831015.1 Picea engelmannii
CCTCAATGCATAAAGAAGACATAAATAAAAAATTCAAAACTATTCAAAACTTCATGGTTACTTTGCCCGCATGACATCTTCATGCTCCCAAGTAGCATCTTCAGAATCGTAGCAGGTCCACTGAACTTTGACCAGTTTTATGACTCGATTCCCAAGAAATTTGAATTTTCTATCCAATATGCACATTGCCCGGACATGAAAGTGTCTCTCTGGATCTACGTGAATCAAATACCAATCAATAACATGGTTAAGATCATGTACATACTTTTTCAGCAAAGAGACATGAAATGCATTATGCACATTCATGGAACTAGGTAATGCAAGCATGTATGCAACTAACCCTATTGTGTCCAATATCTCAAATGGTCCACACAATTTGTCTTCTAGCTTTGTAGAACTATCCAACTTCAATGAGATCTTCTTGGGCCTCACTTTCAAAAGTACATGCTCCCCCACTTTAAATTCTCTTGTTGTCATGTTCTTATCTGCATAATTTTTCTGTCTATCTTGTGCTTCCTTCAAATTATTCTTAACTCTAATCATTTGGTCTTCCATGTCCTTGATCAATTCTGGACCAAGTACCACTATATTTGTTGGGTTGTCCCAAATCAGTAGAGTATTGTATTTTCTACCATACAAAGCTTCAAATGGTCTCATCTTCAAGGAGTCTTGATACCCATTATTATAGGCAAACTAAACCAAATGCAAGTAATCTTCCCACTTAGATGGCTTATTCATCACATACATTCTTAAGATATATTTGATTACTTGGTTGACTCTCTCTATATTCCCATCTATCTGTGGATGGTATGTTGTGCTAAAATTCATATTTGTGCCAAATACTTTAAACAATCCCCTCCCGAAATTTGAAGTAAAATTTGTATCTCTATCAGAAACAATTATCTTAGCTATGTCATGCAACCTAGCAATCTCCCTCATGTAAATTTATGCAGTATTAGTTGTTGTATGTACCATTTTTATAGGGAAAAAATGAGAAGCCTTTGTCAATTTATCCACAACTAGCATTATTGAATCATGTTGCCTTGGTGTCCTGGGAAAATTATTTATAAAATCAATGGTTACCACTTCCCATTTCTTCTTCAGAATTGGTAATGGCTATAGAAAAATCGTTGGGTGTCTATGTTCAACTTTAACTCCATGACATTCCATGCATCTGCTAATAAAATCAACAACATCCTTCTTCATCCCATGCCAAAAGAATTGGCTTCTTACTGTTGCAATTGTTTTTTGGTAACTAGGATGCCTGTCATATGGAACATTATGCATTTCCTTTCTACAAAATTCCTAAGTTCTCTGAAACTATGAACATAAATTCTATTTTTTTGCATAAAAAATCCATCCTCTTTAATCTCATATCCTTTGATTTTTTTTTGTACATTCTCTAGCTGTAAAATCTATTTTACCTGTAGGTAATGCTGGTCTATAATAACAACATTTAAAATTATGCTTTTTAAATCTGATTGGTGCATACTAATGGCTATAGCATGCATGATATGCACTCTCCTACTAAGTGCATCAACAATCTTTCTTTATTTTCCTTTGATATGCTTGATGTCAAAATCGTATTCACTTAAAATTTCCAGCCATCTTGTATGTCTGGCATTTAATGTTGGTTGCTCAAAAAGATATTTCAGACCACTCTGGTCTATTCTTAATTCAAATTTCTTCCCCATTAAATAATGCCTCCGCATCTTCAATGCATGAACTATGGCAGCAATCTCCAAATCACGTGTAGAATAATTTATCTCATGTTCTTTAAGATTTATGGACTCATAACTGATGACATATCCTTTTTGAGTGAGGACTCCACCAATTCCTTCTTTGAATGCATCTGTACAAACAAAAAAATTGTCATTTGGGTCAACAATATTTAATATAGGTGCACTAGTAAGCAATTCCTTCAACAAATTAAAATTATCTTCACACTTTGATGTCCATTCAAATTTGATTCCCTTCTTTTGTAAGTAAGTGATGGGATGATAAACCTTAGAGAACCCTTCTATAAACCTCATGTAGTATCCGACCAATCCCATAAAAGATCTTATTTTTGAAACATTCTTGGGTGTTTTCCATCTTTTAATGGATTTGATATTCTCTAGATCCATTGCAATGCCTTGTTCTAAAAATGTGCCACAAATAATGGATTTTCTCTTGGTAAAAAGAACATTTACTAAGCTTGGCATAAAGTTGATGTTCCCTCAACACTTGTAATACCAACCTTAAGTGATTTTCATGTTCCTCTTTTTATTTATAATATAAAAGTATGTCATCTAGAAACACAATGACAAAATTATCCAAATAATTTTTGAATATGCCATTCATTAAGCACATAAAGACAGATGGTGCATTGGTCAGTCAAAATGGCACCACTACAAATTCATAGTGTCCATACTTGGTTCTGAATGTTTTCTTATTGATGTATTCTTCCTTGATTCTTACCTGGTGGTATCTGGATCTTAAGTCTATCTTTGAAAATATGTTTTCTCCTCTTAGCTGATCAAAGAGTTCATCAATTTTGGGTAGAGGGTATTTGTTCTTCACAAAGGATTTATTCAGCTGTCTAAAGTCAATACACAACCTCAATGTTCCAACCTTTTTTTTGACAGAGACTACTGGTGCTCCCCAAGGTGAAATACTTGGGCATATGTACCCTTTCTTAATCAATTCCTCCAGTTGCATTTGTAATTCTTTTAATTCTGGTGTACTCATTCTATAAGGTGTATTTGATATTGGAGAATCTCCTAGTACTAAATCAATAGATAATTCTATGTCCCTATGTGGTGGTAATCCTAGTATTTATTGGAATACATATTCTAAATCTTGCAATACTGCAAAATCCTCAAGTCTTGGACCTTTTGTATTTTATGGTTCCTCCACATGATCTGCATACAATTGACATCCCTTCCTAAAACATCTCTTTAGTTGTAAGGCTGAAATATCCATTATAGAAATGGGTCTTAGAATTCCTTTCACAATGCTCTGTTTTCCTTCTTAATCAAGACATGTAAATGTCTTGTTATGACAATATAGGACAACATTATGTTTTTCCAACCAATCCATTTAAGTTAGGATATCATAAGATCCTAGTGGAATGATATTCATATCAACAAGTGTACTTACTCCATTCAGATTTATTGGACAACCTATAATAGTCTTATTGATCCTTGTTTTGGTTCTCGTGGCTAGTTGGACCAAATTTGATTTTTCAAGATTACTTGTATCCAAATGTAACATGTCCACTATTTTAGGATCAATGTAACAATGGATTTCTCATGAATCAATCAAAATAGCAACAGGTTGATTAATGATCTTACCTTCCACTTCAATTAGCTTCCACTTCGATCATATTGCATTGGTATTCTACTTGTCGATCTTCTAAGGATACATGTATTCTTGGAATTCTTCTTCCCATGTCTTCTACTGTAGTGGATTCTTAGATGTTGTGTATGGTCTTCATTTTGTCTTCTCATTGAGAGAAATCCTTGTACCACTGATATTATTTTCATCCCCAACATTTGATTGGTGGTCTTCCCCTTTTTCACAAGGAGTCTTCTCTCTTGGATTCTTAGCAGACTGCTCTTGCTAATTTTTATTAGGGTTGTTTCTTTTGAAAGGAGGTTTGAATCCTTTCCTCCTCTAATCAAATTTCTCTTTCTTCTTATCCTTCTAAGATTTATGAAAAGATTATCTGCCCTTTCCTTTCTCATACAAGTACTTAGCCTTCCTTATGGTCTCTATTAAAGTTCTAGAATCACCATATTGGATATTTTATTTATAAAATGATGGAATTCCACTCGATAACCTTTGTATCTTCACCTTCTCATTATTGATAAACCCCACACACTTCAACAATCCCCAAAAATTATTTTCATATTCTATCATGGTCATGCTTCCCAACCCGAGTTCAAAGAAATATTGCATATTCTTATCATAGAAGTTATCTGAAAGGTACTCCTTCTGATAATATCTTTTGAACTTCTTCCAAATCATCCTATTCTCATTAATGTGCTCAAATTGTTTCAACTCATCCCACCACATAGTATCTTTTCCATGCAAATGGTAGGTGGAAATTTTGGCTTCTAACTTAGATGAGTAATTGTGCAACTGGAAATAATTTCTTATTCCAAGAAACCAAGCTTATACATCATCTTCCTTTTCTCTTTAACCATCAAAGGAAGGTGACTTAATCTTCCTCAACTCTCCTTGCAAATTGTCCAAATCATGTCTTCTTCTTTGGTGCCTAACATGAGACATTTATGGACTACTTATGGAATCTTCAGATGCAGAAAATTTCCTTGCTGAGTAAGGAGGTGATTGATGTCCATGAATTCTTCCAGTACTTCTTGAATCACTAGTTATTTTGTAAGTATATATTCTTTAATGATGTTTGTCATCTTCCTCTTTCCTTGAGCATGATCCATTCCTCATTTTCCTATGCAACCTATTTAAGTTTTTCATCACTTGAGCATTTATTTGATTTTTTTCTCTCATCGACTTCTCATTTTCTACTTTGTAACTTTTCACTTTTATATTCAAGCTTCTCATAGTCTCTAATAATGTTTCGTGTTCCCCTCTGTTCTTGTGCCCATTAGATTATGTCTCTGCATTACCAACACTGATATTTTGACCCTTGGCTTCTTTCTCATGACTAAAGGCTCTTTATCCTTCCTCCATTTTCCAAATCTACATTATTATCTTGAAATCATCTTTTATATATCCTAATTCTACAAAATGTGCAAGCATAAATTTTTCATTAGAATTATGCATATTGTAATTTTTTTGTCAATTAATGTTACATGTCCTTTTTATACTCAATTCATGAAGAATTGTGTCCTAGTTCTCCAAAATATAATAATTCCAAGTTATTATTCTCTAGATCATCTTTCCAATGACTATTCATTTGCCTCAATCCGATTTTTGAGTTGAAAGTTATGGCTTCTTGAAAACTCTACTTTCACCCCATTTGTGCACTTCCTTCCACTAGTGCAATTTTATTGAAAGGCCAACTTCTGTTGAATTCAGAGGAAAATATGTCAGTAATTAGAGAAAAAAATGTATGATATGTAGATAAAAGTAATGAAAACAAATTCATATCAACTCTCATATTTTCAATCTGATGCTCCAGTTGAAAAATACAAGAATCTAGAAACTGCAACTTTGTTCTTTTTCACCCCTTTTCCAGACTTCGAAAGATTTTTTTTTTACATTGATAGATAGTTCTTTCTTACGTGGAGATTTGATAACATGGGATTGATGATATGGTAGTGATGTGGTGTTGATGTGGCTTCAACTACTAGGGCATCAACCCACTGGGGGTATTGGGTTATCCACACTAAAACAAGCTTGCAAACTCTCGATCTAATCCACTAGCCCACTGTGGCACCGACCTATTAGGACCTTGACTCCACACAAAATAAAACTACTTGTATTCTTCTGCTCTCTAGAATCCAGGGTACCAACCTGCCAGGGCATTGGACCACCATGCTTCCATGAAAATTCTATCCGACATGGGAGAGATATGATGTCGGTCTGGTCGGACCACCAGGCCATCAGGGAACTGGGGCACTAACCAATGGGACATCCAAAACCATTTAACACTACACAATGGCTCAAGCGCCTAATCTGAGGACTTAACTTGCACCTTGGAAACACAAACCTGATGTGGCTTGCCACCTAGCATGACATGTGTCTAGACGGACATCGGCCCTAGCCCACCAGGGAACCTACAAACACCTATGTCCAAAAATCTCTAGAATTGGTCCATCAGGACACTAGACCCCACACACAACCTCCATCCAACTACTGTGATGAATCAGGTCCAATCCGACCTGACCACCAAGCCACTAGGGTACCGACCCACCAGGTGCTTCATGTAACTTCTATCTAACATGGAGGGTGATCTGATATCGGTCCAGTTTGACCACCAGGCTATCGGGCCATCGAGGAACCAATATAATCCTTACAAGTTTGCATCCAATGACCCCAGTTGAATCCGGTCCACTAGGCCCATGTCCCACCGGGATACTATATTTAAATATAGTATACACCAACACTTTGGTCCTGATTTGGTCCATTAGACCATCGGGGTAGCAGGGAATGCCCTCCCCCCTAGCTCAAGATTTATCTATATCACGTGAACATGATTTTCTCATGGGTCTCGACCACTAAAATTTATATCACGTGCAAACTTCGCAAGGTTCTGTGGCTTCCTCATCACACACAAGTAATGTGAGTGTTTATTTTTCTTATAAATCATTCAAACAAGCCTTTTCCAATGCATGTGCTATAAAATAAAATAGTTCCCTATAGTGGGGGATTCACACATGGAATAGATCCATGGTTCCTGTGAAACTAGTTTCTCTTACTTGCAAACTATCGACTCTACTTCTCTGATCGTGAAGGAGGAGATCGTTGGAAGGTCAAGGGCATGGAGGATCATCCAGGATCCAATTTACATGGTTGAAAGATAGGTTTTAAACAACAAAGACACCCCCATTTGGTACTATTCAATTTAAATAATTGATTTCGCTCCAAAGAAACTCATCCAAATGTTGTTTTTCTACCATGTAGCAGGCCCTTCAAGGCCCAGTGTTGTAACCTTGCATTGATACCAATATGTGACACACCTAGATCAATAAACCCAAAACAATTTTCTCAATTCTCTGATTTGAATTGGATCCACTGCCTGGGTACCTATAAAATTATCCCTCTTGGGATAATAATTTTTCTTTATACCAATTAATTAATAATGCAACAAGAAAGAAATGCAATACCAACACATGCATTCATCAAAATTGTTGCTAACTGTGAACTGTAATATTAACATTGCATGCACAACAATAACCAACAATAAGACATGGTATAAACACATCATATCTCAAAGATAATAATAATAATATACAACATAAATAAATATACAAGTAGAGATAACCATGACAAAGAGAACTTATGTTTATCAAAACCAATCACCAACTGGATGCAGACAAAAGACATTCCACCCAACCTTAGACATTATTTTTCCAAGTCTCATCAGTAGGTCACCCTCGAGCTAGGGCTATGAATGCATAAGGATGGGTGTTGGGATATCACTCAGCTTCTCAATCAGTCATCATTCAAGCTCTCATAGGTTTCTCACACACAACAAATCTGGTTTAGCAAGTCTCTCTTTCACCTTAGTCTACACCACTCAAAGAAAGTGAACCCCCTTCACTGCTACATAGTCCCTCGGGATAGCCACCTCTTTCTAGGGATCTAGTGCTTTGATAAGGAAATATCAATGAAGGAAACTCTCAGGATTCTTTTCTATGGACAACTCTCTCTCAACTACCATTATTCTCATGCCCATAGGCACTCATTCCCTCCTTGAATGACTAGAAATTAATTACATCTAGCCAACCATGGTTGTTGGTCTTCAACAATTCATTTTTCTTTCCCCATGCATAGACAAGAATGAGTAGCAGAGTGAATTAGAGAGGAAAAACTCCAAAAACATATTTTGGTTCACAATGAAATGGCCAACCCCTAAGACAATACAAAACATGGATTAAATATCAAAAGCATAATGTGGGCTTCCCCCAAGAAGATCATGTAACCACCTCTTTCTCTCCAAAATTCCAAGGTGAGTAAAATAAAATGATTTCAAATTGTAAAGGATTATCCCCCTTAGATTCACCCCCCTCTCTCATGGAATCATATCCCCCTATACCTCTTGTTCTTGTCTGTCTGGTAGCCAACGATGCATTTTATTATTGATAATGATAATTATACCATAATTTGCCACATCATTTGCACTTGTGATATGGCTTAGTCCTTATCCCTAGCTTGCAAATTTGAATCCTAACTTCCCTCATCAAAATTAATTAAAAGACAACAATGTTTTGTCCATCCAAGAGTCACCCTTATGAAAACTGTGGATGTCCAGGCCTTGCTAGTTTGCAACTCGCAGATGCCCCCAAAAATGTGAAATATAAAATAATTCCACTTTTTCAGGTGGGGTTTTTGGTTGGGATCGTTCCTAAACTCCCCTAATCCTATACACAATTAAATTCAACCACCTCAACCTCTTTAGGATGGTATAAAGGCACCTTTGGGGACATGGATGAAGATGGCAACCAAGGTGCAAAGTTATGTTGAATAATTTTCCAGCTTCCCTATCTCTCATATCCTCTGAGTAACATTCCCTTGATTCTAGAACTTACTTTCTAGTTGTCCTTTATCTCTCCTATGTGACTATTGTTGGTTTAGTGAGAGGGGGGGTGAATCAGTAATATAGCAATTTAATCATTTTTAACCATATAATGCAATTGTTATATCAGTGTAGCATTATCATCCAATAATTGTAGAGTAAATAAACAATGAGAAAATGAGAAATCATACACATACACAGTACACCAGTGTTTTTACGTGGAAACCCAAAATGGGATAAAACCATAGAATTCTTTTTCTTATATGTCTTGAAGAATTACATTCATTGGAAGCACCAACTTCCTTTGTTTTCCAAATGCAACTGGAAGGAGGCTCCAACCCCCTAGTTTCTCAGGCTACAACTTGAGGCAAGCTCCAACTCCCCAATTCTTTGGCTACAACCAGAAGGAGGCTACAACCCCCTATGTTCTCCGGCTACAACCATAAGGTGGCTACAACCACCTGTCATTTCCCCACCCAACTGCCCTAACGTAGAAGTAGAATGATGGAACCACTGTCACACTATCACTATGAGATATATTGTTGTAAACCTATACCAATCAACCTACACCAAACAAATAGTACCAATAACATGAACCATGCATCAACCTGTACCTCAATCTATAATCAACCTGTACCATAAACAAGTGCATGAACCATGCACCAACATGTACCAACCAATATGTAATCAACCTGTACCATAAACAAGTGCATCAACCATGCACCAACCTGTACCTCAACCTGTACCATGAACAAGTGCATCAACCATGTACCAATCATGTATCAACTACTCATCAACTACGACTCATCAATATGTACCAACATCATCAACTACACACCTCATGTATGTGCCAACTCATCAACTACTTGTCTCAACCATGTACCCAACATGTACCTCAACCAAAATCCCTCATCAATTTCATCATCCAAATATTATTTGTAACTTTGTAATAGACCCGGTGTATATGATCACATACTTGCAAACCTTCCTTAACTTTAACAACAAGAGAGTAGCATTTTCATCAAACTTTTATTTAGTCTCACATGATTAGTTTTGGATTAGTCAACATCTCTAACTTGAAATAATCATAACTATGTACCTGTAATGAATAACGATCTAAAAATAGTACACAATGTTCTTCAGTGTGTTTTATGCAATTCCTCCAGGTGTCACTACTTGGAACCTCTCAGAAAAGGAGTTATAGCAAAAATGACATACCTTGTTGAATTCTATCTTATTCTAGAGAGAGAACTTGTAGAGTGCGCCCTACACATAATATTTGTTGTATGGATCTGAAAATTTTACACAGAATACTAGAGACTGTAATCTAACCAACACATTTTTTCTTACCTAATTTGGATATTTTATGAAGAAGTTATGATGTTTTTACCTGAAACACCTGTTTTATACTAGTTTCGGGACTAGCCACAAACCCTATTTTCCACGGAGTGTAACTCCCAAAATACGACCCACAAGATGAAATTCGTACCATGACTACTTGGATATGTTTTCTCAATTGCCTATCAATTTCATGGCCTGAGTCATTCTATAAAAAAAGTTATTACGAAAATGGTGAGATGACCTGTAAAAAACATACCTTAGAAAGCATCATCAAAATAATTTATCCTCCCTTGAATTTCAACGTTCTTTACTTCACCTTCTCTCTGAAATTAGGCTTAGATATCCTTTGGTTACCTTAGTCACCTGTAGATATTCAATATTCTCAAGTGTGATTAAAATGAGAGAGCCTTGCCTCTTATTTATACTTTCATGTAGCTTCCTCAAGGGGTTACCTTTTAACCATCTTAACCCACTTTCTTTATTTTAGGGTTAACCAACTTCTAACCACTTGTCCAATTAGTAATTTATCCATTAAATTTATTATTTAAATAATTTATTTTATATCCACTTTGACTTATAGTACACTCATCACTTCACTTTACCTCAAGGAGTTACCTTCTAACCATCTTAAACCACTTTCCTTATTTTAGGGCTAACCCACTTCTAACCACTTGTCAACTTAGTAATTTCGCCATTAACTTTATTATTTAAATAATTTCTTTTATATTCAATTTGAATTATAGTACACTCATAACTTCACTTTATTATTTACCTTTTAAAAATCTCTTAAACCACTTTGACTACTTGACCTTTTGGGGCTTCTAGATGACTCATGAGGGTTCTCCAACTTCACATGGACATAAATCTCTATGTGACGTTCCACATACCACTGGAAATGACATGACATGTACTATCCATATAGAATAGTATTAACTGCAAATATATCAAAACTCATACCATTATCCATCAAACAAACTTGGGTCCATTACCCAAACTTGGGTTCTCCAACTTCACATGGCCATAACTCTCTAACCATAAGGAGTTATGTGACGTTCCACGTACCAACAAAAATGGAATGACATGTACTACCCATATAGAATAGTCTTACCTTCAAATATATTAAAACTCATACCATTATACATCAAACAAACTTGGGTCCATTACCCAAACTTTTGTGCTACTAGAATTCACTACCGAACTTTCTCCAAGGGTTGACATCAATCACTAAGGGTTGACATCAATATACAATATCACTCTCCAATGGTTGACATCAATGAAAACCAACAATCCATACCAACTATCCATCAACCTAAGCTAACTATTTGATAGGGTGTGTTCCTATCCCTATTGAGTCATCCGAGGAAGGGAAATCAAACTAAGTTAATTCTTGAAGGACCATTGGAGGAACCTGGGCGATTGGCTTTGAGGCAGTGCTGACGGTTGGATTTAGGTTGTAACCACTCATTTCTACCATTTCTAATAAAATATTTCTCTTTCCCTCCATATTTGTGTGATATTGTTCAATTTACTTATGTATGTCAATTTGATTCACATTTTATCTATACTTTTGATCATATAACTAACTTGTTGCAACATTTTATTGATCTCCTTTTGCAGAGTAGTTCAGGCATAGATCAAGAGTAGATCGAGGGTCGAGAGTGAGGAACGACATCAACTAGTAGGATACAAGGTGTGGCATTTTTTCTCCTTTATCCTTAGTGTTGGACACATGTATAAAGATAAAGCTTGTAGTGAATTTTATTAATGGATATGATACACATATATACACATCTATATGACCTTTGGATTAATGTCCAAGGTCTCTTGGACTCTTGACATCAATTACATTATCTTGAATCTTCACATTATGTGAAGTTTGTAATCTCAAGGATTACATTTTCACCATTCCCCCCCTTAATCTGAAGGGGTGTATGTGAGTCCAAGGTGAGAGTTGATATATGTAAGTGGGCAACTAAAATATGGAAGTTTGAAGTTGTTTATGGATGGACATGCTCTATGAATCTAGTGGTTTTGGGATGACCACAAACCAAATGGTGATGGTGGTTTAAGGAATACCAAAATCCAATCTAGTGGTTTAAGTATGAGCACAAACTATGGAACCCTAGTCTAGGATCAATGATTCTTAGAACATTTCCTAAGTTAGCTAGAAGATGGAACTTGATGATGTCTTTTTCTAATTAAAAGTGCTCTCGATGCTGGTTTAAATATGACCATAAAATGTTATGTGGAAGAAGTTGAATGTCTTCTACCAAGTGGATTTTTAAGGAAAACCACAAGCCGTTATCTAGCAGAAGCTGTAAGTCTTCTACTAAGTGGTGGTTTACAAAAAACCACAAACCAATCACGTTGTTGTTCTATTGATGGGATTTTGAAACGTGAGCCTCATCGCTGATGTTGTTCCCCCCTGTCAGGTACAAGGTGAGAAGGTGCAAATATGTCCATTGCAAGATGCGTCAATATTTGAGATTTGTCTATATTACTGACATATCTTCTTGACTATTTATTACCATCACCAAGAAGGAATACACCAATAGTGGTTCTTTACTCTTGCAGTTATCATGTGTTTGCGAAACACTGATCTTCAACGTGGCCAACTCAATGACAATGTCGGCATATCAAAATTTGCTCTTGAACTAGAGCAAGTTAATGTGAACTTTCTTGAAGCAATCCAACACTCTGAAACTATATCAGGTTTGGTATAATATTGATTATTATGAAAGGTGACATCCTTTCATGTTCTATGCTTGTTTTTCCTTATTTCTTCCCAAGGTCTGATGATCAACTTGGAAAGAGGAAGTTGATATGCATCTATACTTGAATCTGGGGCTATCTCACTCAGTGGTTGTCACGCTGGCTGTTGATTTAGATCAACATCATCATCTTCTTTGTCTTTTAACTAGGGTTCTAAACAGTGACTAGTCCAAAATGTTGTCACATATTTTTTGGTTCAAGTGTGTCGTGAAGAAGACAAGTCTGAGTTTGAAGTAATGTTGCTTTCACTTGCAAAACTTGCAAGCACATTACAACAGACCACAACGTGGTTTTGTCAAGTGTAACTATATTGTTTATAGAGGACATGATTAGAGTGTTTAGTAACTTAACAGTTCCTCAACTCGATCCATGTTAAAAATGGAATTAGATGTCAAAAATTTCTTGCAACTCCACCCTCACTCAACTATGGAGACTCAAAAATGAAGGCAGCAAATAGAGGGTGTCCGATTCTACCGAAAATGCACCCGTTTATAATGATTTAGTTTCAAAAAGTATGAGTAACTTACAAAAAGACAGTTTGCAAGTATACCTAGATTCTTATTATGGAGTGGAAAGGATGTTCGATATTGAATGTGTCAGTCAATCACCAACTTATTGGTCTTCTTTCCAACAACTGAGCAAGGGAACGAAATGAATATTTTCCCTAAAGCATTAAAGAATCACCTGGTGTTCTGAGTCGAAGCGCCTTGAATAAGCTCCAGTGGGAAGGAATTTCATCCATTGCAACTTTTAAGAAGTGAAATCCATTCCTTGATTATTGTGATAGAATATGAAGCCCGCCTGCCAAACTTCCTAATAGTTCTTATTAGTCTGCTTCTTTGTCCTCGAGCTCCAAAGAACAAATTCTGCTTAGTAACATAGGATTGACTATATCAGAAGTTGAGCAGAGCATGTGAGTTTTTTTTATGAGAGGAGCATGTGAGTTTTTTTATGAGAGTACTATGCATAGAATTGTAATAACCAGAGAACTCCATACTTGCATTGGGAGGATGGACATAAAAATAAAGGTAATTTACATATTTACTTCAACGTGTGAGTTTGTCAATTCATTGTTTACTAGCGTCATTTGCAACGTTGATTTTGCGCTAAGTTTCAACACGCCGATAGAGATTTATATATCTAGAGATATATGCCAAGAGCGATGCGTCCATAGCTCTGAAACATCACAATGGGAGAGTAGTTATAAAAAGAAAGGTAATATGCGTCGAGAAAGTCAGATGTTGGGGGCGCCTGCAAATTAGGGTTTTGATTAGAGAGCTACGCGGGTTGAAGAAAGACCAGAGGTGTTACTTTGAAAACGCTGGAGAGACTGGCAGAAAGGAGATAAAAAACGAGCTCAGGAATAAATAGAGAAGCACAAATAAAGATACCCTAAACCCTGTGAATGGTAGAGAGTGCGCAGATGGAAGGGAGATGGAAGAAAAATAAACGTTTATGCATATTAGGGTTTCTGGATGCTGGCAAAAACCAATCTCAACATACAGGCACACTAGCAGATAGAGTAAGGGAGATGAAGAAAAATAAACGTTTATGCATATTAGGGTTTCTGGATGCTGGCAAAAACTAATCTCAACATACAGGCACACTAGCAGATAGAGTAAGATAGAGTAATGCAGAGATGCAGGCTCAGAACAAAAAATTAGCTATGAACAATTACCATAGCGAAATTCAGGCCAAAAAGCTATTGGCTCCACTTTTGGACACACTTATAAAGATAAATTTTGTAGTAAATTTTATTAATAGATATGATACATATATACACATTTAGATGACCTTTGGATTCTCGTCCAAGGTCTCTTGGACTCCCCTTACATTATCTTGAATCTTCACATTACATGAAGTTCTTGGACTTCCCTTACATTATCTTGAATCTTCACATTACATGAAGTTCTCCAAGGATTACATTTCCAACACTTAGGTAGTTATTTCATTGCAAGTTTTGTATGTGAGGGTAGGTTCTATCTTTTGTATACTCAAAACACAGGGGATATTACAATAAAGATTTGAAATATGAAAATAGGCTTTTATGTAATATTTTATAAAGCCTAGGATTAGTTAGCATCATCTTGTCCATAAAAAATACATTTAGGTGTATATTTTATCCATTTTGTTACAATTAGATGAAAATATGGTTTCTAGTTTTTGGAAAATATCCAAATATTAGTGAAGTTTCAATTGTAAGTTTCAAACCTTTATAGTATAGCATTGCACACACATAATTTTTATAAAAGATAAAGGAAAACAATAACATTCACTCACCGTACTCAAAAATTTACTATGAAAACCCTTAACCATGAAATTCAACAAATGTATAGAGTTACACCTATAAATCTCATTGTATTAAATTCACCATTTATAATACAATATATATGATTCCACGACATCAAAAACCATAATCCGTTGACCCGGATTAGATTCCTTAACTAGAATTATATTAAAATGGGCCAAAAAATTGTTGACCAAAAAACCACTCAAAAAACATTTCAAGGGCTTTGCCCTCAAACCCTCTAATAAGGTGGGGAGAGGGCCGAGGGGGGCACGGGGTTATATGTGGACTTTGTTTTACAACACCATCTAAACAATTTTAGTATCATGAATTTCCAAGTGGTAAGTGATGGGTCAGGGTAGCATTGAGAGGGAATAAACCGTTTATACCTAAAACCTAGAGACCCCTTAGGTGTCATGCTATTCCACCTATTTAGTTCTTCCAATTGTTGATTAATTTTGTCACACTTAGTAGGTTATTTTTAGCTTGACATGTGGTTTTTTAATCACAAAAAAAAATGATGTGCCATCAAGAACCTTTAGATGATGTGTAGCTTGGGGATGGAGAAGTTAATTATTTTAGAGAAGTTGGGATTCTTAATAGAAAATGCATTTTGGATAGGAAGGGTATATTGGATCCACTTCTTATCATCCTCATTGATGATCTATGTTAAGGTTGCCATGTTATCGGTCAGTGGAGGACCCTATTAAGGAGTGATTTCTTAACAAGGTATGTAGAAATGAATTTATATAATTTAATTTTTTATATATCTGTCTATATATCTATCTATCTATCCTTTTTTCCCAAGGAAAAAAGTCAAGTAATTTTATTATATAGAAAATAATTACAAAGCTAGATGTTTGTGAAGCCCTAAGTGTTAGCGCAATTGGTCTTGATGCTAGTCATGTGTACCTCCTCAGAAGTTGGGGGGAGGTCATGGGTTTTATTATCATTCTCCTTCGGGATACAATTTACTCCTCCTACCATCCATGGATCATGGGAAAGTATTCAATGGGTTTTCCACGAAGATTTCTTTGAAAAGAAAGGTAGATGTTTGTGAGAATTCCAAAGGGCATTAAAATCCTAGTCTTGTAATAATACAAAGATGTGACTATGTAGTTTTCAAAAAGAGATTTGATTTGATATGATCTGTCCTTGTGAAACAAAACAAAAAAACATCCTTTAGTTTGGCAGTATATGCTTACATCAAAACTATAGATAGTCTTCATAATAGAAACAAAAAATCTTACATCAAAACTATAGATAGTCTTCATAATAGAAACACAAAAGCATTGTTTGATTAGAATAATTTAAAACCATGGGTCATGTATATATTTTGATGTGTGAGTTGGAGTGATCTCAGTAATTCTCTAGATTCCTCTTCCGAAGGCAAGTACGACTTTTTATAACTTGTAAAATTCCTTATTCTTGTTCGTGTGGTCATGCTCAAAAGTGATGTGAGAGAAAGTTTTTTTTTTGCTCATAATATCTTGAAATAAAGGTTGCAATGTGAAGTTTTGTAAAGAGAAATCCTTCATCCATTATATGACCAACAAGGAATCACCATAGATTTGTAAGTGGGAAATTCCTTTTTACAAAGACAATAATAACACAAGTTTGAGTGTCAATAATTCATAGTAGTAGTTCATTTCATTGGAAATACTAGTAGAAAAAGAGATACTATAGCTATCAAAGATATGAAAAAGAGATAATGTGGCTATTAGAGAGATGAAAAAGAGATAGGGTGGCTATCCGAGAGATGAATGACTCTCTCTCTCTCTCTCTCTCTCTCTCTCTCTCTCTCTCTCTCTCTCTCACACACACACACACACACACACACACACATTATTAGGGAGTTTCTCAACTAAGGTACTCCATTTTATTTTTGTTTAAGGATAATAATATCTTGCACTGCGGAAGCCCCTATATGCTTAGATAATAACATGTTCAATTTTATGGTTTATTTTCTTTTTTATATGAATCTAATTGGCTCCACATTACAATACAATGATTGACACAATATTATCGTTTTCCATGATCCATAATTATTTTTTATCTCAATTTAATTCAATGCTCTCTCTCTCTCTCTCTCTCTCTCTCCACATCCAACTTCTTTGTCTTACAATGAAACATGAGCTTGTCTTCCTCTATTGATGCATCTCTCAACATCACATTATTAGGGAGTTTCTCAACTAAGGTAATCCATTTTATTTTTGTTTAATGACAATAACATGTTCAATTTTATGGTTTCTTTTCTTTGTTCTATGAATCTAATTGGCTCCACACATCAATGTTTATAACCCTTCAACAAATATATTTTAACCCCAATACAATGATTGACACAACATTATATTTGTGCATTGTCTATAATTAATTATTATCTCAATTTAATTCAATTTAATGATAGTATGTTGTTCTTGTTATGGTTGTTTTTCATTACTTTATTGATTTTATTGATCTAGATTAGTTTGAGAATGAATTGAAAGAATGCATAATATTTTAGAAAAGATTATAAAAAACAGTAGGGTGTTGAAGTGAACAAAACTTCTATTAAGACTCAATGGTGAAAAACGTTGCAATGTACATATAAACATATAATGTCTATAATGGTGGTAGATAATATATGTGAAGAGATGTGATGACTATACACATTTTCAAAATTTCCTTAACAAAAGGAATGTTGTTGGGATCTTTGGGATTTTTTATAATGTGTGTACTATTAAATTCCCATTATCGTATGATAATGAAAAATAACACATAAATTAAAGTTTGGCACTTTTAAGCTAAGAAAGCAAAAAAAACTATCTAGGTTCTTGAGAGAGAAAGGGAAAATAAAAGCGTGTATATGTTTGCTCCTTGATGGATTATCCAAACTTGAAATGGAAGAGTGGGAGGAGTACCAACTCCAAATAACTTTCAAGAAAGACAAGAAAAAGAACCTTCCCTAATATATAATAAAAAACCCTAGATCTAACTAACAAGGGAAATTAACACAACTTCTAGATCTACTTAAAATTTTCAATTAAAGAAGGGCATGAAAAGTGATATTAAACCCCAAAAAATAAAATATAGGCTAGGGGAAAGAAAGGACATTATATTACAAGTATAAAGTGGTGGATCCATATGTAATACCCCTAGGCTGAACCCCAAATGTAAATATGTGTGTGTGTGTGTGTGTGTGTGTGTGTGTGTGTGTGTGTATAAGCTGGTGAGTTGTTGGCATCAAGTCTTGGATTCAGTTTTGTGCGCACATCCCATATTTTGGTGATTGCATGAGGATTGTGCATCAAAGAAAGAACCTTCACACTATATAGTGCAGTGCACACTTGTGTAAGTGTGTGAGGATGGAGCACCAAAAAAAGAGTATGCACAACCCAGAGTCTTGCACACATCAGATTAAATGCGTAGTTTTGAGGCCAAAGAGTGTTTGTATATATGCTTGTGTTTTAAAGATGGTGAGCCTAGATGAAAAAGGCCAGTGTGCCTGTATTATAAATATAATCACCTCAACATTATTAATATAACCACATCACTGCACTCATACTCAAATCATATGAAAATGAGATGAAGGATAAGCTCCACGGAAAAGGAAAAAGGGGAAGCTTAAGTCAAGGGAATATTTTATTAATATTTCTGGAAATTTAATTTATAGATATGTATTTATCCTAAGTTCCCAAGGGTAGAGAGTGAGTCACCAAGTGGCTAAATCTACTTCTGAAGGTGAAAAATGTTGATTTGAAGGCATGCAATACATATTTTTGGCCTTAGTCTAATTCAGGAATAATCACTCATTTGGGGAACCATTCAGATGAATTTCCTTTGCAAAGGAATACATCTTTTGTGATAACTTATCGTCATTTATTAACCATGTGCTTGGGAAGGATTGTTTACTGTCGAAGAGGTGTGTTTTCAGGCCCACACGAACTCTCTCTAGGTGAGATTTTGCTAGGAATTGTTCCCTGGTGTGTTGGGCATTAGATACAGGGCTCTGAGACTTCCTTTCAGGCCTATTGTTGAAGCCCCATAAGGGAAGTGCGGAAACCGAAGGACTGCTGAGAAGATAAGGGGCACACTTCTTGGGGTGGGATGGGCATGTGGGGAATGAGGAACTATAGGCTAGTTGTAGCAATTGACACCTATTGCTGAAGCCCTGGAAGGGAAGTGGGTAAGTGTGTGTGTGTGTGTGTGTGTGTGCGTGTGTGTGTGTGTGTATAAGCTGGTGAGTTGTTGGCATCAAGTCTTGGATTCATTTTTGTGCGCACATCCCATATTTTGGTGATTGCGTGAGGATTGTGCATCAAAGAAAGAACCTTCACACTATATAGTGCAGTGCACACTTGTGTAAGTGTGTGAGGATGGAGCACCAAAAAAAGAGTATGCACAACCCAGAGTCTTGCACACATCAGATTAAATGCGCAGTTTTGAGGCCAAAGAGTGTTTGTATATATGCTTGTGTTTTAAAGATGGTGAGCCTAGATGAAAAAGGCCAGTGTGCCTGTATTATAAATATAATCACCTCAACATTRTTAATATAACCACATCACTGCACTCATACTCAAATCATATGAAAATGAGATGAAGGATAAGCTCCATGGAAAAGGAAAAAGGGGAAGCTTAAGTCAAGGGAATATTTTATTAATATTTCTGGAAGTTTAATTTATAGATATGTATTTATCCTAAGTCCCCAAGGGTAGAGAGTGAGTCACCAAGTGGCTAAATCTACTTCTGAAGGTGAAAAATGTTGATTTGAAGGCATGCAATACATATTTTTGGCCTTAGTCTAATTCAGGAATAATCACTAATTTGGGGAACCATTCAGATGAATTTCCTTTGCAAAGGAATACATATTTTGTGATAACTTATCATCATTTATTAACCATGTGCTTGGGAAGGATTGTTTACTGTCAAAGAGGTGTGTTTTCAGGCCCGCGCGAACTCTCTCTAGGTGAGAGTTTGCTAGGAATTATTCCCTGGTGTGTTGGGCATTAGATACAGGGCTCTGAGACTTCCTGTCAGGCCTATTGCTAAAGCCCCAGAAGGGAAGTGGGGAAACCGAAGGATTGTTGAGAAGATAAGGGGCACACTTCTTGGGGTGGGATGGGCATGTGGAGAATGAGGAACTATAGGCTAGTTGTAGCAATTGACACCTATTGTTGAAGCCCCGGAAGGGAAGTGGGGAAGTAAGTGTGTGTGTGTGTGTGTGTGTGTGTGTCTAAGCCGGTGAGTTGTTGGCATCAGGTCTTGGATTCAGTTTTGTGCACACATCCCATAGTTTGGTGATTGCGTGAGGATTGTGCATCAAAGAAAGAACCTTCACACTATATAGTTCAGTGCACACTTGTGTAAGTGTGTGAGGATGGAGCACCAAAAAAAGAGTATGCACAACCCAGAGTCTTGCACACATCAGATTAAATGCGCAGTTTTGAGGCCAAAGAGTGTTTGTATATATGCTTGTGTTTTAAAGATGGTGAGCCTAGATGAAAAAGGCCAGTGTGCCTGTATTATAAATATAATCACCTCAACATTRTTAATATAACCACATCACTGCACTCATACTCAAATCATATGAAAATGAGATGAAGGATAAGCTCCATGGAAAAGGAAAAAGGGGAAGCTTAAGTCAAGGGAATATTTTATTAATATTTCTGGAAGTTTAATTTATAGATATGTATTTATCCTAAGTTCCCAAGGGTAGAGAGTGAGTCACCAAGTGGCTAAATCTACTTCTGAAGGTGAAAAATGTTGATTTGAAGGCATGCAATACATATTTTTGGCCTTAGTCTAATTCAGGAATAATCACTCATTTGGGGAACCATTCAGATGAATTTCCTTTGCAAAGGAATACATATTTTGTGATAACTTATCGTCATTTATTAACCATGTGCTTGGGAAGGATTGTTTACTATCGAAGAGGTGTGTTTTCAGGCCCGCACGAACTCTCTCTAGGTGAGAGTTTGCTAGGAATTGTTCACTGGTGTGTTGGGCATTAGATATAGGGCTCTGAGACTTCTTGTCAGGCCTATTGCTGAAGCCCCGGAAGGGAAGTGGGGAAACCGAAGGACTATTGAGAAGATAACTGGCACACTTCTTGGGGTGGGATGGGCATGTGGGGAATGAGGAACTATAGGCTAGTTTTAGC
This sequence comes from Picea engelmannii, assembly GCA_009831015.1. NCBI lineage: Eukaryota > Viridiplantae > Streptophyta > Pinopsida > Pinales > Pinaceae > Picea > Picea engelmannii. The sequence goes on from ML777198.1 coordinate 137,389, forward strand.
AATTGACACCTTGAACCATGTCTTTTTACTGAATATCAGACCATAGCTTGGCGATAGGAACCCTTTGTCCCGTGGAATTTAAGCCCAGCATTGGGGTGACGTACCGTTGAAATATTATGAGTGATAGAGTCTATGGCTGGGAGGAACATCTGAGTCCTACATGGAGTTGGTGACTTTTCATAAGAGAGAAGTGTCCTTCATAGGATTGTTTAATTACTATGTGCTCTAATGTTCTATTTTGAATGGGTTTATCTTCTGTATGAATTTGCATCTGCATAAACTCTATGCAATGTTACTTTATATATATATATATATATATATATATATATATATATATATATATAGGTTTCTTATTCATGTATGTTGTGACATCTATTTACATGATAGTTATAAGTGTTTATTTTTAGCTAAATATATGATGAATCTATATATATTGTTGCACATGAGAAGTATGACAACCATTTCTGTAAGTTAACTCTGTGGTATGATTAGAGGATACTCAAGCATGGTATGATTCATCGAGTAAACAGTGAAGCAGAATATGCACACAAAGTGATAGAATGTGTGTGCAGCATTAGATTGATTACGTGAGTAGTAGTACTTTATGTGTAGAGCGTTGTGTGCACAACACTATACGTGTGTGTGTCCCGAAGGGCTAAAGTGTGCAATAGTTTTGTGACATTAATTTTGCTGCTATAATTGTATTAAAATAAGTGTACTCATAGAGCAATACTTAACATGAGTTTGGGCATAATACCTTAAGGTTGTGCGCATTTAACCCGATCTACTTGTAACAAGGAGCGTTATAAGTAGTATCCACACACTAGGAATTTTGAAGTAGCATTGTCCATTAGTGAGCTTGGGATGCTACAAAGAAAATCCTAGTGACAAAAGTTGATATTGTGTGACGTGGCCCAACCCGGGAGTCTAGGGAAATCACATTCCGATATCAAAGCAATTGGTTCAACACTGGACTTGTATGGGCTAAAGATTAGCATGAAATAGATGTGTGTGTTAAGTATTGATGCTGTGTAGTGAAAATTTTATTTTGTGTGGAAAACCATTGGTGCATGGTATAGAGTTTTGATGCACACAAAATAAAATAATGTGTGGATGTGCCCACTAGATTTTGGACATTAAAATCATCCATGGAAAAAGGAAAGGAAAGGATTATGATAATTGTGCATAGCTTTCATAAAATTGTCGCATTAATTAGTCTAACAAATCTTGTTGACTGGACTTTTTATAGAATTAACAAAAATTAGTTCAAGATAGGATCAACACGGAGATTAAAATCATGGTAGGTGCATAGATAACTTACAATTAGGAGGAACAAATTTAAAGGTTGTACACTAGTATGGGTGTTGAAGTTACATAATCCAATGGAAAAAGGGAAGGTTTAGAAGAGAGCATGAACTTGGTAGAGACCATAAAAATTTTGAAAAAATAAATCTAAAGTTATAAAGATGATAACAAAAAGCTTATGAAAGCCAAGGAGGTGCAAGATGGCTTCAACATCAAGTTGCAACAAAGCTTGGACATAATTGAGAAAAAGAAGGATAAGGAGACAGAGACAAGTAGGTTAGGAAGATACATATCTCATGGCGAGGGAATAAAAACAAAAAGTGTTGACATGCATCTCCATAACTCTCCAAGATATTCAGTCGGGAGAGCGCATAGTAGTTTGCGTCCCTCTTTTGTCAGAAAGAATAAGAGAAGGTATGGGGTGGACGAGCTACATGGAGAAATGAATAAGATCAATCCTCCTACTTTTGATGGTAAGAATAATAAGGATGAGGATGTAGAGACATGGTTTATGGGTATGAGTAAATACTTCTATATACATAATTATTCTTCACGGGAGGAAGGGTGAATTTCCATTTATCAGCTCAAGGGGAAATCATCAATGTGTTGGGATCAGTATGTGCAAGTGCAACACATTGATGAAAATAATGTTACTTGGATATGAATGGATTGCACACAAAACTTGATTTGAATATCATACCTTTGGGCTCGTATGATTTATGCATTGGTATGGATTGGTTGGACTAGCATCATGCAGTTTTAGAATGTTATAATAAGGCATTTACTTTCCTAGATGAGCAAGGAAATTTGAGAAAAGTTAAAGGCATTCCAAGAGATGAGACTATCAGAGAAATTTCATCCTTGCAATTGAAGAAAAGCTACAAGAAAGGATGTCAAGTATTTGCAGTGCACATGGAGGAGGCACCCGTAGATAAAGTGTCAAGTGTTGAAGACTACATAGTACTAAAGGAATTCAAGGATGTATTTAAAGAGATATCGAGGTTTCCACCCAAAAGAGATCAATTTCTATATAAATATGATGCTAGAAGAAGCTCCTATATCCAAGACTCCTTATAGGATGACTACACCAGATATAAAGGAATTGCATATGCAACTTGAAGAGCTTCTAAAGAAGGGGTATATATGCCCAAGTGTGTCACCTTGGGATGTGCCAGTTTTATTTGTGAAAAATAAAAATGGTACGTTGAGACTTTGAATTGACTTTGGGTAGTTGAAAAAGGTAACAATGAAGAACAAGTATCCTTTGCCAATGATAGATGACCTCTTTGATCAAATAAGGTGCGAAAATATTTTTCGAAGATTGATCTCAGATCTGGATATCACCAAGTGAGAATAAAAGAGGAAGACATTGACAAGACTTCCCTCAGAACAAGGTATGGTCATTAAAATTTCACAGTGGTGCCTTTTGGGTTGTCAAATTCACCAACTTCCTTCATTCTTTTAATGAATGGAGTTTTCAGAGAACACTTGGATAAGTTTGTCATCATATTTTTGGATGATGTCCTCGTTTACTCTAAATCTGAAGAAGAGTATGAGAAACACTTTAGGATGGTGTTGCAGGTATTGAGGGAGCATCGGCTTTAACAAAAGATAAGAAAGTGTTCATTTTACCAGAGGAAGATTCATTATTTGGGTCATATCATTTCAGAGGAAGGAATTGTTGTGGACCCAATGCAGATAAAATTAGTTGAGGAATGGCCAACACCAAGAAATGTAACAGAAGTGAGATCTTGTATGGGACCAACAAGGTACTACAAAAGGTTTATTGAAGGATTCTCACAAATTGTGCATCTAATTACATCCTTGCAAAAGAAAGGTGTGTGATTTGAATTGACTCCATATTGTGAAAGGAGTTTCCAACACTTGAAGAGTTTGTTGACAAGTGCGCCAATTTTGAGAATTGTCGATCCTAATGCAAAATTTGTTGTGTGCATGGATGCATGCAAGGAAGGACTTGGTGGAGTCCTGAGTCAGAATGGACATGTGGTGTTCAACAAGTCAAGGGAGTTGAAAGAGCATGAAATGATCTATGCTAGTCGTGATTTAGAATTGGCAGCGATAGTGCATGCCTTGAAGATGTGGAAACATTATCTCATGGGTAAAATATTTGAGCTGAGAACATACCATTGTGGTCTGAGATATTTGTTTGAACAACCAAGTTTAAATGCTAGACAAAGAATGTAGTTAGATTTCCTCAGTGAGTATGAATTGAATATAAATCATATTAGGGGGAAAGAGAACAAGGTGGATGGCACACTCAAAAAGAGGGTGCATGAGATGCATGATACAACCATTATCATGTATAAATTGGAAATGTGTGACATAATTTTAGAAGTTTCCAAATCAGATCCGCACTATGTGGAAATAAAGACAACTTTGCAACATGGTATGTCGTAGAAAAAATGTGAAGGTTATGAGTTGTGAGAGGATGGGATCCTCATGTATAGACATAGATTCTATGTGCCAAATGATCAAGAGATGAAGAGTTTGTTATTGTCAGAAATGCATAAGGTTCCTTATGTGTGGAATCCAGGTTACCAGAAGACAATTGTTGCAATCAATAAGAAACACTATTGGCTAGGTATGAAAAATGAATCTGTTAATTTTATTTATAGATGTCTCGAATGTCAGAAGGTCAAGGATGAGAACACACATCCAACTGGTTTGGTATATCCTTTTCTCATTCCTGAGTGGAAGTGGGAAGTTATAACTATGGTTTTTATAACTAAGATTCCCAGATCAACCAAGCAACATGAATCTATTATGGTGGTGGTGGAAAAGATTACTAAAGATTCCCATTTTGTTCCAGTGAAATCAACGCACAAGGAAACCAACATTGTTGAGATATACATGCGGGAAATTGCTAAATTGCATGGTGTACCTAAGGAAATTGTGCCTAACAGAGATCCCAAGTTCACTTCAAATTTTTGGAAGGGATTATTCAAAGGAATTGGGACAAGTCTGAACTTTAGCACAACATATCAACCTGAGACAAATGGAAAAACAAAGAGGGTAAACCAGGAAATAGAAGATGTGCTAAGGATGTATGTGATGGATAATCCATCAAAATGGGAAGGCTACTTGCATTTTGTAGAATTCTCTTACAATAATGGATATCAAGAATCTTTAAAGATGAGTCCATTTGACACACTCAATGGTATAAGGTGCAACACACCTATGAGTTGGGATAACCCAGCAGACCGCGCAGTAGTTGGGCCAGATCTGCTCCAGGAAATGGAAGAGAAGATGGTAAAAATAAAGAAAAAATTAAAGGCTTCCCAAGATAGATAGAAAATATGTGCAGATAAAGAATTTAAAGTGGGTGATCACATGTTTTTAAAAGTAAAAGAAAGATTAAGTTCCATGAAGTTGAGGAATTTCTCTAAGCTAGTAGCATGATATTATGTACCATTCGAAATCCTAGACAGTATTGGTCCTGTCACATATATGTTGTCTCTACCAACATCCTTGAGTATTCATAATGTATTCCATGTTTATTTACTTCAAAAGTATGTACTTGGTGCTAATCATGTCATTGATTGGAATGTGATTCAGTTGGATTAAGAGGGTGGCTTCCGAGTTCAACCAACGTGCATATTGGATGAGAAATTCAAGACGCTCAAGAATAGCGCAATAGGACTGGTAAAGGTCTAGTGGACTTGTTACAGTCCTGAGGATGCAACTTAGGAACATGAGAATGCTATGCGGGATGAGTATCCACATCTCTTTGAATACTTTTGAAAGTTTTGGGTATACATGTGTATGTAATGCACTGAGGATAGTGCATAAATAAGGGGGAGGGGAATGTAATACCCCCTAGGTTGAACCCCAAATGTAAATGTGTATATATATAAGCTGGTGAGTTGCTGGTATCAAGTCTTGGATTAATTTTTGTGTGTACATCCCATAGTTCGGTGAATTCATGAGGATTGTGCATCAAATAAATAATGCACACATTATATAGTAGAGTACGCACTTGTGTAAGTGTGTGAGGATGGTGCACCAAAAGAAGAGTGCGCACATCATATTAAGCACACATTTTTTAGGCCAGAGAACCTATGTATATATGCTTGTGTTTTAAGGATGGTGAGCATGGATGCAAAAGGCCAATGCACCTGTATTGTAAATGTAATCACCTTAAGATTGTTAATATAACCACATCACTGCGTGCAGACGTAACTAAGACAAAAAAGAGACGGGGATAAAATCCATGGAAAAGGAAAAAGGGGAAGCTTAAGTCAAGGGAATATTTTATGAATATTTCTGGAAGTTAATTTATGGATATGTATTTATCCTAAGTTCTTGAGGGTAGGGAACGAGTCACCAAGTGGATAAATCTACTTTTGAAGGTGACACATGTTGAGTGGAAGGCATGCAATATATATTGTTGGCCTTGGTGTAATTTGAGAATAATCACTTATTCGAGGAATCATTCAGACATATTTCCTCTGTGAAGGAATACATATTTCACAGTAACTTATTTTCCTTGCTTAACCCTATGCTTGGGAAGGATTCTTTACTGTCAAAGAAGTGGGGTTTTCAGGCTTGTGAGCACTCTCTCTAGGTGATATTTTGTTGGTAATGTTTCCTTGGTGCACTAGGAATTAGATAAAAGGCTTTGATACTTCCTCTCCAGCCTATTGTTGAAGCCCGGAAGGGAAGTGGGGCAGCCAAATGATTGTTGAGAAGAGAAGGGGAACACTTCCTGGGGTGGGATAGGCATGTGGGGAATGAGGGATAGTAGGCTAGTTGTATCAATCGACACCTTAGACCAAGTATTTTTGCTAAATATCATACCATAACTTGGTGGTAGTAACCCTTTTCATGTGGAGTTTAATCCTATCCCTGGGGTGACCTGTCACTGAAATATTATGAGCAACAAAGTCTATGTCTAGGAGGAACGTATGATTCCTGCATGCAGTTGGTGAATTTTCATAAGATATAAGTGTCCTTCATAGGATTGTTTAATTATTGTGTGCTCTAATGTTATATTTTAAATGGGTTTATCTTCTGTATGAATTTGCATCCTCATATTTTGGTTAACTTTGTGCAATGTTTCTACTTATGTGCAATGTTGCATATGCTACCACATATGTGGGAATGATAGTTTTAAGTGTTTCATGTTAGCTACATGTATGATGAATCTTTATATATTGTTGCACATGAGAAGTATGGCAGTATTTATGTAATTTAAACTCTATGGTATGATTAGAGGATACCTAGGCATGTGATGATTCACTGAGTACATAGTGAAGTAGACTGCGTGCACAAAGTGATAGAATCTGCATGCAACATTAGATTGATTGCACACACAATAGTACTTTATGTGGAGAGTGTTCCATGCTCAACAATATATATATGTTTTCTGAAGGGATAAAGTGTGTAGTGGTTTTGTGACATTTATTCCGCTGCTATAATTGTATTAAAAGAAGTGTACTTGTAGAGAGAGAATCAACTCGAGTATGGGCACAGTACCTTAATGTTGTGCTCAGTTAACCTGGTCTACTTGTAATAGAGAGCATTATAAGTAGTATTCACACACTGGGAATTTTGAGGTAGCATTGTCCAGTAGTGAGCTTGGTCTGCTACAAAACAAATCTCAGTGACAGAAGTTGAGATTGTGTGGCGTGGCCCAGCATGGGAGTCTGGGGATGTTACACCATACCTCAATATGTTGATATTTATCGAAGTCCCTTTTACTCAACATTCAATCTTATTAAAGATCTCTCTATAGTACAATGTTCTCTAATGTCTTTAATTTCTTCCTCTCAATCCTCCACAACAAAAATTGGGCAAGTATATATGAAGGTGAAAATTGGGCGTTCCTTTGTATGAGAAGAACACTATGTCTAAAATATAGATCAACATTGAAGACTCAATACAAGATCAAGATCCTAATTGTCCAATATTGATAACCACAAGTTAAGGATGCATTGATAATATTCTTGGTCCTTCCTAGGGATTTCACTAAAGAATACATTCATATTCTAAATATTTCTAAAAATATATGTGCTTTAGGCACACCACAAGTGATCAACATTGACATTCTTAACCCAGGGTCACATTGTGATCAAGTTTTACCCTATAAATATGGGAAACACAAAAATGGCCCAATATGATCATTTTTAGTTCTTTTGTCAGGGATATATAAGTACATTGTTCAATATTACCATGAAAATGAAACCATTTTCCAAAGTTCTAGCTAATTTTGATACCTCCATACTAATTAGACCATGAATTGGTAATGTATCCCAAGATTAAAATTGGTACATGCACGCCAAATCCAAATAATAATAGATCCCCTATAATGTAATATCAATAGATAATCACATGGTTGAAATACATTATGTGTTTATTCATCAAAATGGACTTTTCAAAGCCTAGAGAGGAAGTCACCTTTATGATAGAAGATAAGGAAACCAGTTGCAAACACAACAAAAGGTAAGATAATCATCCTTTCTTTCATGATATGGGAATAACCATTCTTATGATGAATATAATCAATTAAATCATATGAGTGGATCATGGTGCAACAAAATGGGAAGCCCATGTGAAAGTACATCATATAAGTAGATTTAGGGTGCAACAAAATGAGAATACCATTTAAAAATCCTCAATATCTCATTGACATCATCAATGTATCCTATAAAATCAATGGTATGACCTTCCTAAGGAGGACGCCACAAAACTAAAGAATATGAATCCCCAAAGTTGAAAAGGGGCTCAAATAAGTGTTAGAAACCCATGGTTTGGCTGAAATAACCCCAAATTTGGGCTCAAACATTATCTAGAAGAAAGCCACAAATTACATTGGTATTATACTAAATGTGGAACACTTATGCCATTGAGTATGATTCTACATATGTGATCATGAGTTCAAATCAAATATGGGAGATACCATCTAGTGAGAAATGAATGATGAAAATCCCTTCTAAATGTCAGGTAATCCACCAATAATGAAAATGTGCACCAACATAATAGTATGATCTTAACAATGCAAACACATAATATGAAGTTGGATCATGAAAGGTACCATTTTTTTAGAAACAAATTATCAGAATATATTTCCAAGTGCAAGGATATCTATTGATGAAAGAAGTGGAAACCAAGGTACTAAGCCTCTAAATCAAACTCGTAAAGGAAATGTTATGTGGTTAATAGGTAGATTCACTAGAAAAAAAGGCGTTGATGAATCCATTCAACCAATATAAGGTGATAATATATACAATGAATGATTAAGACATAGAAATGAATCAAAAGGATTAGCCAAACATGAGAATCATGATGTAAGACATCATTTGACATAGAGAAATAAGATAAACATTGATGTAGTAATCATCCAATTCAAAAAAAACCATGGAAAATTTCTTAACCAAAGGTGGAAATTAATGGTAATTCCTTTGTAATGGAGAGTGAGTAATGTTAGAAAAAATGGATGAATGAAAATTCCATTTCGGTAGGAAAATTGGGCTTGAAAAAATTGAATGACCATGATAACTAGGTGGAAATACACAAGTGGGTGAATTTATGTAGATTCTCTAGTTAAGGATGAAACCAAAAAATGCCCAAATAAAAATCATGTGGACTTAACACACTAGGAAAAGACCCTAACTCGTAGTTCCTTTCCTTCCCCTAGGTTTTTGTTTTTATATATATTTCATTGTTCAAAGACTGAAATAATCAAGAGAAGATGTAGGTTATTATGTTGTAAGCAAATAAGTTACCAAGAACATGGGAAAATATGGTAAAAATAAACCAAGGAAATGGTTTACATGCATATATCACAACAAAGTCAAAGAATAAATCAATAGATGGAAGTGAGAAATAAAAAATAATGTGTCACAACAAAAAACCAAATGAAAGGGTGGAAGATGTTATGGGATTAGTTAGAAAGAAATGAGAAAGGAGAATGCAACTCACAATGAATAATAAATCTAGAATGTCTCCCAATCATATGGAATAGGATGGTTTCCAAATAGAAAAGTGGTGCTACTCTAGGTATACTCATCATATGAAGGTTCTAGCATCAGACACATGCAAAGGTTAATAAGAAAATTAGGCTAATACACCAATGCAAAACGAAGCATATCTTATAGTAAATTTGGGTAGAAAATGGTTTATGTGAAATGTTATATAGGGAGATCATAATTGTATATTTCATTTTAATAATACAGCTTATCAATCCAACCACCTCTAAGAGAAAGATCCAAAGGTACACGAAATTTCATACCAAGCTCCTAAACCAAAAAAACAACAATTGGGATGTCTTATTAGATACTTTTATGAGATATAAAATCCATAATCCTATTTTCAACATTAATCTATTCATCAAAATCTTGTTCCATGGTAACACAATAATCTATATGATGGCAAAGTGAACCAATGTATCCTCTTCAAGTGCAAGAGGTGGTGCAACTAAAGAGGAATAAAAAAATGATTAATATGATTGAGGGTAATGGAGTGCAAGGGTCTACTAGTGGAGTTGTTTGGTCTAGGAAGAAAGTCAATAAGAGAGCCAAGATGGAGGTCATCTCAAAGACTATATAAATAAGTCATGAAATATAAAAATTGTAATCCCCTATCATTCAAAGGATTCAAAAGGATCATGGTTAATGGGAATGTATATTGCAAAAATAGTGGAAGTTTTGTGAAGGAGGTTTGTTTAATGAAATAATAGGAATAAACTCATTATAAGCAACTAAGGGTAAGATATCATCATGGGATATATGTGGTTGAGGATTAAAGTATGAGAGTTGATTAATGGTGAAAATCCATGCTTCATGTGGAAATTCCATCATATGATAGAGTGAAGATTCCATGGCTTTCATGACATACATGTAATTCAACCCAAGGATAAAGTTAGAGTTCACAAGGGTTTTCAAATTTGCTATATTAACTAAAGTATTCTTACCACTTAAATCAATGGGGAGATTACGAAAAAAAATCCTACTTATTCACATGGTGTATTATTGAATTCCTATAAGATGGTCATAGGTGGGATGAGGGTGGGAGAAACAAGGTCTTACAAGAAGACAAGAAAAAAACAAAATAAGAGGCTCCTTCGTCCACTATACATCAATGACCAATTATATTAGAGAAAAATATGTTAGAAAAACAGGACCGCGGAGCAATAAAATAAAACAAATGCAGAAACACAAAAGACACACAATACAAGAGAGACACAGATTTACGTGGTTCACCCAGTGTGGGCTACGTCCACCAGAGAAATTGCCAGGTCCTTTCTTTATTATTATCCAGCAAATGAAGGGATACAACCTACAGCAAAACCTGTTGTAACTTC